>JANSTS010006072.1:0-14858 GCA_026546915.1 Sylvicola fuscatus | reverse complement strand
ACAGAATCCGGTATAATTTTGACAATAAGTAAATAAGAAAAATAACCGATGAACAATGATATGGTTCCTTACAATTAAGGATATTTTTGTAATTGCTTTTCTTTAACCTGGTTCCTCAAGATTAAATAAAATTTCTTTGTAAGTGAATTACAGCAAATCATTCATAGTTATGTCCTTGCGAACAGCATTATTAAATCCTTCCTTGTAACGATACCAGATTGGTGACTTAACGATTTCATCAGTATAGTAATCTAATAATTAAAAAACAAATGTAATAAAAATCAAATAAATCGTTTTTATTAGCTTACCGCATTTCGAAGTAGATGATTCTGGATTTGAGGCGATCGCAGGCTTTACGATTATTCTTCCAAAAAAATCTTTAGTTATCTAAAATTAAAAACATAAATTATTTTATTAAAACTGTTACACAAATTCTTTAAAACTAAAGCGTCCAAGTAGAATTTGCAAATAATACGAGTATCTTTTAACAATAATATTATCAGCACAAAATATTATTAACGGCCATCGTTTATTTTCACGATTTCACGTTATGCTGGGCCATAACTTCTAATAAGACTTCACCGATAAGCCCATTAGACTGTAAGTTGTAATAAATGAAATTTCCACCGTCTGATACGCTATGATTTGTCTTCATTTGGCCGACGTCGACCCTTCCGAACTTGCCAAACAAAACTTGTTAAGCCAAATAAATGCGGTCTGAAATCCCCCAAGATCCAGCACTGGGATAATCCTTTTCAATATCCCAACTCTTGAATTGTCTACGAATTGAGTCTACATTCACATAACCATTATTGTTTAGTATATTGTCTGGCTGTTGGTGAGCAGCGAGAGAGTCATTTCTCAAGAGCTCCCTAAAGGATTTGGCTGTTCCTCAAATTGAGAGATTTGTGGGATTTGGAGGGCTTGTCGCTGCGCTATTTACCCTTTTTCATATAGATTTTATATGAACAATGGACGGTCACTGTAGTGGTGAAATCTGCTGACTGAATGTTTTAAAATTACTGGGATTGTTTCAAATGGCAGGGAGAAAAAGGGTTGAAAATAAAATTAGACGAGCATTTGATTTATTAAGGTTTAAATGTTATTTATAGACAAAAGTGATGGTAGTAAAATCAAAGTAAATACAAAATATTAAGAATGTTTACAAAGAAGAACTATCCCGTCCAGAAGGGTAAATATAAAGAAAGATATAGCCTATAAATGAACTGAAGTAAAACTACGCCCTCAATTTTCCACCCTTAATGAGCGATTTGTCGGAAATGGCGTCCGGAAGCGATACCACTTGCTATATTTTCCCCCTTATACCTTAGATTCAGCACTTTGCT
The DNA here is from genome assembly GCA_026546915.1 of Sylvicola fuscatus. Classification (NCBI taxonomy): domain Eukaryota; kingdom Metazoa; phylum Arthropoda; class Insecta; order Diptera; family Anisopodidae; genus Sylvicola; species Sylvicola fuscatus. The sequence continues at coordinate 13,512 of JANSTS010006072.1, read as the reverse complement.
ACACTCAAACGCCCTTTCTGACCTTTGTAGTAAAAGTTGTTGAAACAATCAACCATTTTGAATTATAATTTATTTCTTAATTCAAGTAAAGATATAATTCAATAAGTATTAATTCTTAACAGTTAACACACATTTTTTCACAAGCTTCTTTAGTTGGAAAATTATTTGCATTTCCATGACAACCACCGTAGATGAAGCTCTCGCATTTCTTTGTCTTTTTATTATACGCAAAACGAGTGAATCGTCCTTTGCAAATACCCAATTCAGCTGGTAGAAGGCATTCGTCAGGCACTAGTAAAATGATCTTTATTAAATTACTTAAAATTAAAGTTAAGGCATCTTTAGATAAATAATGTTCTTGTTTACCTTGAATGGGCCAAGTTAACAAAATATTCGAGAAGTACCTACGAACTAAGATTTTTTATTTATCTTACCGCCAAATACAGAGACTGCCAGCAGACTTAAGATGACAAAAGTTAATGCAGCTAAGAACTTCATTCTTTTTTTTACTCAATTGACTCAAATCAAACTATAGAACTGCTATGCATGAAAATTTCTATTTATACCATTTTTTTTCACGAAATCAATTATATTGCAAAGTATGATAATGCCATGCATTAATTAGAAGAAAAACAGGTTATGCACTTTAATATGCATAGCAATGCAGTGAAGACCAACATTTCCGGATTTTTAAAAGCAACGAAATAACCAAATGGAACATATGAAGTTATATAATTTCTTATCAAATGACTGAAACTGTGTTAATTGCTTCAAAACAATTTTCGTTTATTATCTAGCAAACTTTTTAAATTACACAAATAATTCATCAAATTTCGTTAAACTTGAACGCACAACTGTTGACACTCTTCCATGGTCTTGAAGTTGTTTTCATTGCCCTGGCATCCGCCATAATAGAAGAAGGCGCACTCATTTAGCTCCTGATCGTAAACATAACGGGGAATTTGTGCTCGGCAAATTCCGATCTTCTTCGGCAAGGTGCAAGCAGGTGAGAGATCTACAGGGATTTTTTTCAATGACAACTAATTTTTCCAGATTTTTTAGATCATAATACCTGCGAACACTGCAGCTGCGAAGAATGACAGTAAAACCACAACAAACGCAAGTAATTTCATGATTGCACCTAAATACTTTGAATTTTGTAGATTAAGACGCTTCTCGAGTGATGTGTTACGATGATCAAACTTAACTAAACTGCGTCTGATTTTTTTTTGAAGAGCAGCTGAATAAATTATCAGTGGCTCTTCTTGTGTATAGTTTTTAATAATCTTAAAGGGCAGAGGTCAATTAAAACTCTTGATTTCATTTTCTATGCAAGATGCGAAATAATTTTTTATCAACAGAGATTGTGTTTTTTTTTTCATTTTGATAGTCTGAACATTATATTGAACTAAATTATTTACAATATAAAATACAATTACAATGTTTAAAAAAATATTGTATTGCAAAGTTTTAGAGCATATTTTTTTAAGTGTAAATTCTACGATGTTCTATTTCCTAAATTTAAACAAAATGTTGTTTAAATGTTTTTTTATATTTATATTTCCACAAATCATTTCCATGGCTTGACTAAATTCTAATGCAATAAACGGAAATGTTCAGACCAAATTCCAAAATAGGAGCATAAAATTCACCTTATTTTAGTTTCATCTTCATCAAATAAGAATATAAATACTTTGACAAACTATTTGTTTTTATTAAGAAAACATTCATTTAATACACAAATCAACGCAAGCCTTTAAAATGTTGAAGTTATTTTCATTGCCGCCACAACCACCGTAGTTGAACAAATCACATGTATTAGTTACAGGATTGTAGGTATATTTGGGAATAAGGGCTTCACAGGGACCCACAAATCCCGCTTCATGAAGACATGCATCTGGTTTGTCTGAGACGCAAATTTGACAGATATTAAAATGAGTAGAAAGTCAGTTGATAAAAAATACTAACCACAAAATACAGACACTGCGAAGATGCTCAAGAAGGCACAAACGAAAGCGAGAAGCTTCATTTTCATAACCGTCTTATTGAAAAGCAACAGAAAAACTGAATAATTTTGTTTCCAGATTATGGGTATTTAAGTATTTTTCATAAATTTAAGCAAGAACTGATGAAATGTATAAATATAAAATCTCAATATGTTTTCGTCATTTATTACCAAACTCTCGCTTTATCAATCTTTACAACATTTTGTTAAGTTTTTATGTTGATAAGTGAATAGCATATTTCCAAATTCGTTTGACTTTTATTTAGAAACAATAATTATTTAACAATTGCAATAATCTAAGTTTTGATGCACATGTTTTTACATTCCTCCAAGGTTTGGAAGTTATTTTCATTGCCTTGACATCCGCCGTAGGAGAATAATGCGCACGCGTTAGTCGCTTGATCGTACGCAAAACGCGGAATATTGGCATGGCAAATGCCAATTTTTTTAGTCTGAAGACAGGCATGTGGTAGATCTATGGTAAAAAAATGAGAAGCGCAACTAATTTAGTAATTTTATTTATAGAACCACACTGATTGAGCTTAATGATTTTTATATTGTTACCTGCAAAAACTGCAGCAGCAAACAGCGTCAAAAAAACGTACAAAAACGAAAGCAGTTTCATGTTGAGCACTTGGGATGGTTTACAATTGGCAAAAAATGGTTCTACTGGAGCGACGTGTTCTGTCTATAGAACAAACTTTACTGACACTTAGTATTCCCAAGAAATTGTCTTAAATAAACAATCGTGGAATACTGAAGTTATGATAACAATTTAATAGTTAATTGCTAATCCAAAAGGACAGGGTCATTTTCGTTATTTGCATCGTATGCGATTATTGTATTTAATCTTTAATTTTTTACTTTTTTTTTTGCAAAACAAAAATCTAATAATGGTGATTAAATGTATTTTATGGTAAAATTCGCATGCAGTTAAGAGTTTGATCTGAGCAGATTGGGGTATGAGTCGATTTTGTTTTGCTTAGCCCAAAAAAAGCATTGGAATTTTTAAGTCCGAAATCTCTTAATTATGACTAAATCTGTCATATAATAATTTTGTATCGCATAAAAATTGGAAAGTAAATAATATCACGTTGTCCAAGCACATTTGTTATATATTTATTTATTTTGAAACGTTTTTCATAAGAGTCACAGACATATTACAATCTATTTTCTGACGCACAAATTTTCACAATCGGCCTTGGTTTTGAAGTTATTTTGATTGCCCTGGCATCCGCCGTAGTGGAAGAATGCGCACTCATTGGTCGCTGAGTCGTACACAAAACGCGGAATTTGAGCCTTACAGATGCCAGTTTCTTTGGGTTGAGTGCATGCTGCTGGTAGATCTATGATAAATTGTTAAAAACACAAATTAAGTGCTTTTCCTACACTTTTACCACAAATGAGACAGTTGATGATACTGAATGAGCTTCATGGTGGATTAATTTTAAAATTTAACTCTTCTATTGTTAAATTTACCTGCAAAAACAGCAGCAGCGAACAGCGCCAAAAAAACAAACATTACCGAAAGTAATTTCATACTGAATAGTTTTATATGTTAAAAATTTAAGAAAAACAACTGTTTAATGCTGCTGGAGCGTTGTGTTCACTCAATAGGACAAAGTTAACTAAATTGTGGTTTGGTTTTCCCAACAGAATTCATCATTGAAATGGTCTCATTTAAATAGTCGTGGAATGTTATCGTGAACATTTCGTAATGCAAGCTTTGATAATCTTAATGGACAAGGTCAAATTCTTGCTATTTGCATCGCTTGTGATTACAGCTAATGCAATTGTGCAATCTTATTGTTTTTTTGAAGACGGAATGTAAGTCGCGCTATTAGCACAATTAGGTTCACTTCATTATGCAAATCGGATTTTTAACTGAAAACGTACTGATAGTTAGAGTTGGTCATTGTTAATCAACTCTCAATACAGATTCGCTAAAATTGCAGAGTTAATCAAAAGAAACAATGGTTTTCATGACAATGATCCTAAACACTGGAACTGTATGCTAATGGAGATAAGCCAACGAATATAGTGGACAAAAGATTTGTCTATTTCAGCCAATTTTACCGATGTCATTTCATTTAATATTAAAAAAGGGGAAAGGCGGACAAAAATGTAATAACAATTGTCTTCTTACTGAAGAAGAAGCGCAAATTTCCTTAAACATATAAAACCGTTCGTTCGCCATGACTCCGTATAAATGTAAAGAACATAAATTGACTGGCGTACAGTTTGCATAAATTACCTTTCCATTTCGTTGAATGTATATTTTCTCGCGCCAACTTTTTTCTCATTTCATCTCCACCAGGCAGCGGTGGGCAATGCCAATGGGGTGGATTGGTTTGGATGCCGAAGGGAATGGGCTACATCGGTGCCCATTCTGATTCGGTTCCAATAATAATGTACTATATCGATAAATTCGCATGTGAGTAAAAATACGTTGGCGCCAATAGAATGGCTGGGTGGAGAAAACTGGGTGGAACTCAGATGATTTGGGTGGGTTAGTCGATTCTGTTTTGTTAAGCAGAAGATAAAAAAAATAAAAACGAAAATCCATTTGAATTTTCAAGTGGAAAAGTCAAAATTACGTGCGGCAAATTGAAAACAAACTAAATTTGGAGCTCAACAAAATAATACAAATATGCGGGAGGGCTGTGCTCGAAAAGGATAGGAGGTGACAGAGAAGAGCTCCTCCAGCATCTTCGTATTATACGTTCGAACAGACACAGCGTGAAATGATGAGAAATAACGAATACAAACTTTGTAATACATTGAATTTTTCCCGCTTCTTTTACATTTATTACAATACTTTTCTTCTGACGGTGTACACAGAGCTTTTTGCGATGCGATGCTTTTCGCTTCGGTTTTATTGATATTTGTGAATCGATTCTAAAAGCAATTTCCTCCTGCAAAATGGGAAATCTATTTTCATTTGGGAAAATTGCGCTTGTTTGTCTGCTATGGTGGATATTTGGTTGAGCATTTGCGTTTTCAATTGATTTGTTATCGAAATTTGCATTTTGAACATAAAGTTTGAACAAAACAAAAAAGTTAACTGTTGTTATTTGCATTAACTTACCATTTTCATTAAATTAAAATATTTAATATTTTGAAACGAATAAACAATAAGTAATAAGTTGAAATACTATTTATCGTTAAAGTTTTTAGTTGTTTGCCGAATTCTTTTGTACAAAATAATTCGGTCTTTTATTTTTATTTATTTTTATTTTCATAGGTTTTTGTGTTTCATTCAATTTCATTACTGAATTAATTTCTTTTCTGATTACGTCAACTTTTTATTGTCAATTTTTCACGTTTTTAATGACTTAAAAAAGCTGTCTAATATGTTAAACTAAGAAGCATGTCACACCAATATTCCAGTCTTTTACATTTTTGTATGTGATGATATTATTTAAATTGTGTGGATTTTTTATATTTTTCCGGCATTAAAATAGTTTATGTCTTTTAATGGCAAAAAACAAGATTTGTCACATTAAAGAGTTTAAGACTGACGAATTTTATGTTTTGAAAAAGTATTTATGAGTAGAATACTTTGATAATTACTTGACAGACAATAATTTTATGTATATTGTAGTTAGTTTATTGTTTTACATTAAAAAAAGCGAGTGGGTCAGGTGCCAAGGGAAAAAGCTTATCAAAATGTAAAGCTCAAAGTAAGCAACACAAAAATAAATAATTATATAAAGGAAGCGAACCAGCCTGCATTACGTTCAGTTTGTCAATCCAATTGGTATCAGTGAAGCCACCAACGTTTTACCGAGTGCATTCTCATTTCGCTTTAAAAACATGAAGTTCTGTTGGTTTTTTGTTGTAATGTTTTCTCTTATATCATACACATTTGGTAAGTTTCCATTTGAATTAGGTTGCGAATAAATTCTAATTAAATTGACATTCTAGCCGTCGAAGAGTTCTGTACATTTCGTCCCCTGGTAGGATCGTGCAAAGCTTACATATTTCGCTACTATTATAATCCCCGCCGGGATGACTGTTACCGTTTTACGTATGGAGGATGCGGTGGCAATCAAAATAATTTCGAGACTTACGATGATTGCATCAATACTTGTAACAATGAAAATAATGAAGTGGTTTAATTTCTCCACATTCGTTTTTAAGAGTTAACCATTGAATTTTCATTCGAATTTCCATTAATTACACAGAAATATATAAAGAAAATAAATTGGTCGTCACAAAAAGTTAAAAAAAAAATTGCACTTACAATTTCTTTAGCAGACTTCTTTACTGCTCTTGGTTGCAGCTGCTGTAGGTGGTTAGGAATACTTGAAGTTTTCTTTGCTTTAACAGTCTGACTCAGTGACATTGTAGAGATTTCTTTCAGTTTCGGAGTAGCTCGCCGCATTTTCTCCAATTCCACCTCCCTAGCCACTGTTTGACGTCCCCAATAGCTCAAAGATCCAGAACGATCCATACCTGTTTGACAAAAATCCAATTAAAGTCATGAAGTGTTTTATTTATGAATGTACTACCTTCAAAATTACAGAGGGCATCTACATCCGGTTCCATTTGGTATTGATACGTTCCATTAAGTGCCTTCGTTTGAGTGTATGCCAATCCAAAATCGGCCATAATTTGAACGGCGTGGCTCAAGTCAGACCGTTCCCTATAAAGATTCTCCGATTAAAACGAGTTTAAAATAAAGAAATTTGAATGAAATTACTTTGGCGTCAGCAATTGCAGTGAGACAGATCTCAATGTTGGACAAATAATGCGCCTAACAAACGGAAGTGCATCCAAAAGCATGACAGAACCTTCACCAATGCCGCGAACAGTTGTCGTAAACGATTTGCGCAGCCCCTCAAAGATCATCTTCGTCGTTTGCGCCTTCTGACTCATCTGCAAAATACATTAATTTAACAATATACCAAAAGACCATTTTATTTAATGGGAATCCATCCTTCCCCATTAAAAAACAGAAACTGGAGCGACTTAGGGGTTGTCCCGTCTGCTCGTAAACAGACGACCGCCACCATGCAGCCACGCACCACCGCTAAAGGATGTTCTCCATACCAACGTACACTCTTCAGCGTATATTGAGGACAAGGAAGTCGATTAGGGTGAATAAGGATTGTGTGTACAGCAATGAAAAAGTATCACTTAGTGGGTAATTCATTTTCGGAATTCACTTCCTCTTTCGAGCTTGCGGGAAGTAATGCCTTGCCATATATATGTGGCGCTGTGTATAGTGGATGATGATCATCAACATCATCGTTATGTATCTGGCATTTTATTATTCCAATTTTTCATTCCATCCATGGCATCCTCTCCGCCTCAGCCATTCACTTATACACATAATAACGTTTATAATGTTGTTGTATGTGAAAAGCGCTTATGGGAAATTCCTGTTCGCCCAGTTTCAACCCACTTTGCCTCAATTTTGATACACACAACATGATTTTCTTTATCGCCATCGACGCTCTGCTGCTCTTGGTTGGCTGTTTTTTCTGTTCTTCCTTTTTTTTTTTTTTGGTTTATATATTTATTTTGCTAGCGGTGGATTAATGTTGGAAGATGAGAAGCGGGGGAATACCTAAATGACCCATAAATTATGCAGGATTCATTACCCTTTAGTGCGATAACGCAAACAGAAGAACGGAACCACTACGCCACCCATACACAAACAGCCAAATGAAGGATCCCTACACTAGCGACGTTCGTGCATTTTTCTGCCAACCATATCCACACATACGCCACACGGATACCCATTCGTCCATTTTGTACCATTACGGAAAACTACATGTATTGGTAATGGTTGGTATTTTTTGTTTTGCTTATTCCATCCACTTTTGCCGCTTTTCTTGTGGTAGTTTTTCTAGGATCTGCCTCCGCTTTATTTGATATATAATTTGTGTGCAACTGAGAGCGGCATGCGGTTGCGGGGGAAAAGCGCGGGGCGAACTGGAGTGGGGTGGCAGCATCCGACGAATGAGGTTGGTCGAGCTAAATAGATATACTTTTCATTTTCTCTAAAAGGTTTTCCACTTTTCTCTCTGCGTGTTTATTTATTTTATAGCATTAATTTTTCTTGTATGGTCAATGAATTAATTTTCCTCCACAGGGTTCTCCGTTCCGCAGCAATCCTGATGCTTCGAAATTTACGGTTTCACTCGAAACGACCGACAGTTGTGGGTTAACTGAATATATTATCCTCATATAATTACAACTGAGTGGATTGCTTTTAAATAAGCTACGAAAAAAGGATGTTTGAGTGAAACCTAATTAGTAATGTATGTTTGAGTTATTAGTAGTTTAGTAGTTTTAACTTTGAGATACACCTTTATTGATATGGGATTATTTAACCTGTTGGCGGGCAACTACTTGCATCGAAGGACCCGAGAACTTATATTTAGATTTTAATCAACTAAACTTCTGGTAAACGTTTGGAATAAAAGATTAATTAAATTTAATGTGAAATTACCTACTATTAAACAGTTAGTGCATTTACACGTGGGAAAACTGATAAAATCTCCGTGTAACATGTTTTTTTTTACAGAAAATGAAAATTTTAAAAAGATTTGATATAATGTTTTAACAACACACAAAAATAGAAACAATATAAAAAGTAAATAATTTTACTCGACTATGAAACGTCCTTGTTCATTGTCGTTGTAACGATTTGACCTTGAACAAAAGTATTTTTAATGACTGTAATGCAAAGTATCTTGTCCGAAATCGTAAAAAAAATGAATTTCATTCAATGGTCACCACAGCCACAAGGTGTTTCTCAAATAACAAAAACTAAGTACTTGAGGTGTCCTTCCAAACCTTCACGCCATTATGCAAATGAATGCAGCTCGCAAACAAACTGCCACCAGTGGACAAAAGGGCATAATTGAAAAATTTCACTGCAACGCGAAGCAGAACTTCGTAAATGAATGGCCTCAAGTGTTTTGAAGGTAAAATAAAAAAAAAAGAAATATCCAACAGGATCCGCCACAAGGACCACAATTCTAACGACTTCAACTCCTTGTGAAATGTTTTACAAATTTGGTCGAGCGCATAAACGATTTTCCCGTTTTCATTGAATTCAGTCCATTCAGACTGAAATATAAAGATAATCACTATGCAATTATAATGAGCGCCGACCAGGATGCAGCACAGCAATTCATCCGATGGATAGAAGCACAAGAAAATGCGAAAATATAAGATGGATTTCAATGACGATGGGGCGGATGGTGGTTTGAGGCTTTTTGTGCGCGGGCTATACGTGACACTGAGTGGACAAGCGGACGATGAGCTTTCCCATATTGACTAAACTGCGCTGTGACACGCTTCGTTGCAGGTGAATGTAAGCGGGAGCAATAGCTAATAATGTATGAAATGCGATAAGCTTCAGCTTGACGGATCTTCTTTAGTGGCTCTCGTGTTTGCACATGCGGTTTTGTGCAATTTGCTTGTTTTAATTTGACGTTATTCTGTCGGTTAATTGGAAAACCAGGAAACTAATGTCGTTTTTGTCTCTGTTTGATTTGATTATGAATTTATTATGATGGTGGCTTTATGTTTGCTTGATGCTTTGTTTATCTGGAGAAATGGATATGTTAGAAGCGCCGGGGATCTATGTAGTTCATGTTGGTGGTGTGTGTTTTAATGAGCCAGGAGACATTTATTTATTTATTAAACATACGAACTTTTGCAATGATTTAAAAAGAAATATTCTTTGATTTCTTATCAACAACATTTCAAGATCAAATATCTTAAAATTATTAAATCTACTCATACTCAAGAATCAATGTCTTTGCAATTTGGAAATTGATTAAAACTTCAAAACCACTCAAAAAATCTACAAACTACTCTAAGAGATTAAGTAGATTTTCTTGAATATCTTATAACTTGCACTTTCACATCTGAAAAATATTTGTTTAAGTACATTATATGCAATAGGTAATTAGTGCCATTTTCATGTGTCACAGCTCTCATAAATATTGAAACAATAAGTGCATTTTATGACCGTGAAACTTTGATAGTCTCCAATAAATTAAACCATTCGCAAGCTAATTGCAGGGCATTCATTCGGGCAGGTGATAAACCAGAAACCAGTTATTTTTACCTCATTACCACTTAATTACAATAAAACACAGAAAGATAGAGTGAGTAACGTACCTCATATCCCTTAGTAGGAAATTTGATATTGGGCCAGGCCAAACTCCCACATAAGAAATGCCAAGCAACGAACGCAAACTGCAGGTACGGATAGATTGAGTAGTTTTGTTGCTGATTAATCTGTCGCTGAAGGGTGTCGTTGAAAGTGAACCAATCAGAAGCTTCTGAACATCCAGTCATGTTGTGGTCAGATAACTTTTGTGACAAATAGTTTTCGTAGACTCCTTGCATTAATCTGTACGTTTGGATTTACAATTGTAATTAGGATTTAGTTTTCTTTAAAACAATATCAATTGGACCTGTCATAATCTCCACCCATGTGCACTGCTTCCAAAATATTCAGCATTCGTCTTCGTTCTGACATGTCCGTCATTATGACGTGCTGTGTTTCGTCAGGGTTTGTCTGTTCAATTACTTTTGTGGGTCGTTGAATCTATCAAATAAGAACAAAAAAATAAGAATATAACTGATTTTCTTTTTGTTTTATTAACCAACCTGAAATATTGATCTCCAAACAGAGAACAGACTCTTGTGCCTATCTTTTTGTCCAATATTCGCTTTGAGAACGTCCAGCAACGTTAATGGTTTGCCCATACTTGCAAAGAACTGCAACATTGAAATGCACGATCGCACATCATTGCCACTCTTCTCAGCCAGTGAATTTAATGCCATCATATCGGTCTGAATACCCTCCCGATCGGTTATATCCAGCAAACGTTCAGCCAAACGGCCAGTATTAATAGGTGGAAAGTTGACAAGAAACGCAATCTGCCGCAATTGTCGCAGTGCCGGCGTGTACATGTCGTTGCAAATGCAAATGATTGGACGTTTCAGCAACATTTTCTTTGGCTGACTCTTCCCTGTGCCCTTCGCTGCCTTCTGAACGACATTGTCGCTGATAAATTTTATCAGAAATTCAATTGACGGTAATGGTGCTCCATCGATTTCATCCAGAATTATACAGTTCGGACTGTTGTCCACATTCAGCATTGACTTCATTTGAGTGCCACTCTCCAGCGCTTGCCGAAACGCTTCAGGACTGCGATCATCGGATGCGTTAATTTCGCGCACAGAATATCCAGCGTGTTTTGCGATTGTATGCGCAAGAGTTGTCTTGCCCAAACCAGGTGGACCACATAGAAGCGCCACCTTCTGGATTGGCCGGCCAATTTCATCAGTCTCAGTGTTCAAGGCATTTCGTGTCCATTTTTTCCAAGCGGTTTTTTCAAAGCGGCCAGTCTTTTTGTTGAAGTTGCTGAACGTCTGCTGTTTTGTCGCCGCTTCTGCTTGCTTCTTTGCATCGATTTGTTTAAATTCCCTGCCAAATACAACTTTGTCCCACATTTTCAGCCAAAACAAAAGGCTCCTGTTGGTGGATTCATCGGAGAGCAGGTCGATGTATCGCTTGGGACGGTATTTGTCAACCCAAAGAGTATCTTCATAAGGAGTTTCAACAATTGCAGTGTCTATCGAAATCACCGTTTTACCAGCGTCCTGGTCAGCTACCATTTTTCTAGCCTCTTCCCAAATTTTTTGTCTGCCTTCGCCTAAAAGTGAGCCGAGTCCGCCTGGATTAAATGATAATTCGTCCAATTGTTTTTGCTCGAAATCCTCAGAATGCCTTCGCACATAAATCCGTTCATTATTGTGACGACGAACCAGAATAAACGGATATTTCGGCACGGACAAGGACAGATTTGCTTTCTTGAATTTGTGCAATTCTTCTAGCCGATGCAATCGCTCAGAACCAAGCGGATTTACTTTGTCAGGACGTTTGCGACGCTCTAAGAGAATTTTTTCAATCATCTCAAGATCACGCTCCTCATCTGTTTTCACTTTTTTCTGGATTCTCTCATACCCATAGCAACCGTCATCAATGTCATGAATGTCGCCAAAAAGTTCATCGAGTCGACGTTTTCTGTGATTAGTTTCATCTGGAAACGGTTCCAAATCCATTTCCTCGTAAAGCGCTTGCATAGGTGTTGAGGCAACACGTGTGCCTGGTCCAGCCAGTGGAGTGCCGAATAGACGACGATTGACGTGCGGAATTTGCGACAGTTGCGAACCATCGGCTGGTAAGAAGCTGTCTTGGAAACTTGTGTTTGCTCGTGATGATGGTCCGGCTTGAGCATAGTCATCTTCTGATGGAAGCTCCATAGGAGTGGACATCTGCGTTGACGTTACCTTAGGTGGACCATATTGTGATGAATTACTGGAAAGTGTTGAATTAATAGTTTTAGTTTGTGTAGCAAGTTTCTTCTGTTGTCTTTGCTGCGGCGTGGGAACAGTGTGAAAATGTGGTTCTTCTAAGAATCCATATTTGTTAGGACTGTCAGCTTGGGTTTCTGGTGGTGCTGACTTCATAGCCGGAACATTTTGATCCGGATTTGCTGATTTGGTTGTTTTATTGTACCAAGAGACTGAAAATTTTGTTAAAAATTAGTTTCCAATCAGATGATATGTAAATTTTTTTTGTTACAGAAGTCTGCTTCCTCCTCCTCGTCTTCGGGATGGTTTCCAACGTCCAAATCATCGCCGTACATTAACTCAAATTCCTCTTCTTCTGTAGGGTATTGTGCCATCTTAATTATGTTTCGTGATTCACTTTTATTATTTCTTAACTTTATTATTTTATTGTTTATCGCACTTTTGTACAAACAATTTAATGTTTTGACATTTTTCTTGATTTCGCGCCAAATACTAAATTGAGAAAGGTATAATTGCCTTTGGGCATATAATAATAGAAATATATAAAAACCATACTTTTGACAGCGTATATTTAATACATATAATGACTCTAAAATATATTCACAGATGGTGCTGAAGTCGACAAATATAAAAAGAGAAGTTGTGACACATTTAGTCGTACTTAACATTTGTGCTTGGTTTGACTAAAATATTAAAGTAGCTCTATCAGATTCAATTCACACAGTAGCGGGTTGAAAAGAGGGGTGATGGGTGGGGGGAGATGGGTATATCCACCTTTCTGAAGATGTAGAAACACATTTTGAGACCCCTTGATCACAAAAAAAAATGTCTGGAAAATATATCAGCCCTTCAAATAGACAAGGTAATTCTACATTGCGAAAAATGATGGCTCAGTAATTTTTACCATTGCTTAATATTTAATTATATGTTATTGTAAATTAAATTTTACAAATTGGTTAACTTTTGATTATTGATATATGAACTTGGCATTAACTTAAATGTAAATTAACAAAATAGTGCCTTCAAAATTGAAAAAACCCTGGGCATTATAACAAAACTAAAAAGCTATATGTGAATTGTAATTATACTGATAACAGTTGCACGTTTCACATATGCATCGAGTATGTAACTGCCTAAATACGACGCGACTT
>JANSTS010006071.1:0-19280 GCA_026546915.1 Sylvicola fuscatus | reverse complement strand
TGCATCAGACTGGCCCAACTAAAAATGCAATTCAAAATGCACTATACATGAAGATAAAGTGCTTGGTAAATAATCTCTTGGCGTTATATTGCTGCGAGGCAGCGAGTGCATAATTTCAATGTAGTTATTCATTAAATTCCACTGCCTTGGGGGTGGTTTCTTGCCGCTCTTGAATGCACATTGACGCTGTTCACCCCAGCCGCAAACTTATTTATAATATATTGCTCAATTTTGTTCAGATTTTAGTTAACATAGTTTTCTTTTTGTATATGAAGTTGTTTCTTAACTACATCACGCGCGATTCGACTCTTGGGAATAATATTTTCTAATATGTTTCAAAAATTGTTTGTGTTACATGTTCGCCGTTCTACAAAGTTTCTATAACCTTTTCACTTTTTTTTAAAAGTTGCTGCGACACGTAGTTATTTGGTGTTGTGGGAATTCTTGTGAAATATCTTAAATTTCATCCGATGAGAGCAACAATTTTTAGCTGATCTGAACATGTTTTTATGTCGTCAATATGCTTTGCAGGTTAAAATTGACGTTAAAAATTGTTTACAAGAAATTTGAAATTTTTGTTCAACAGAATTCCATTTATAATTTATTAGAAATGTAATTTTTTTTAAATTACAAAAAAGCACATTAAATGTTACCATTAAAGATTCTGTGTCAAAGTTCTTTGCAACTCACGTAAACATGAACAAATTAAGTCATTTGACGAGATTTTCAATAAATTAACAAAACTGTGCGGCAAAAAATAGTAAATCCATTTTACATCCTGGCAAATACTCAAACACATATAGTTACAACGGTTGTTCACAAAAAGCACCCCTTTACCACCCTCTAGCTCATAAAGCTCCATCCATGAAATTGTATTGAAACAGCAAACTCGTTTGCACTATTGCATCACAGCATCAGTCTCAATTCATATTTTCGTTCCGTTTTTCATTTTCCTTCTTCCGTTGTCAGCTTTTCACCGCACATTTATGCTATCTCTGTGTGTCACTTGCAAATGTGGGCATAGGCACCAGTCACCGCTCAATGGAATCCACTATCTATATGAAGAATGCAGAAAATATCGTCAAGCTTAAGTTTACTACAACACACACACACACACAAACTGCAAACGGAGAAAAATGCATAAAATGCAAAATCGTATACACAGAATGACATGATTTTGCATTAAAAATCTGAGTGGTGCAGACAGAAGTAGAATCCTTAGTCATTAAAAAGGCGCAATGTATGAGATAAGCGACAAACTATTTCGCCGGCTGCATTTTTCCGCAAATTCGCAGGTTTGCATCACTTAGTCCTATGTAAAGGAGTTTTATGTGACATTCACAGTACCTTCATTCAGAATTCACTTTATTTACCACAATCTTTGTGCAGGTCTATATATTTCAGTAATATATCCAACGTACGATGATTTGGGTGTGGTTATCTGGCGTATCGCTCCACATACGAGCAAACACATCCAAAAACAATGAATGCACATGCCATATTTATATAATCAAACACGTTTTTAATCTTCGCTTATCACTGGGAAAAAATCGTACCCCTTTTTAACCAATCACCCACACAGGAATGGCGGCTGCACATATAAATTCATGTCGTCCCCATTCCGCATCGCCGACTAGCTTTTTTTAATTTCTCTGAATACTGTTGTTGTGTGTATGTATATGCATTTGTTTGTTTAAAAACGAGCTTTATATGCTGCAGTTTCAGACGGGAAAGTTTTGCTTACACAAAAATACTGAAAAATGGAGATTTATTTTGTGCGCTGCATTGTTGCTGTTTGCATTCAAATGCAAAAAAAAAAACTATATAGTTATGTGTTTTTTTTACTCTGTAAATCCGGTCCGCATATTTATGTATTCGCTTATGTTTTATTTATGATTATGAATATATGCGCGTCTGCAGCTGCAACTCAAAACAAAAGAAAATCTATCTTGTGCAGAATTTTAACTGTAAGTTATGTGAGCTGCCCTTCTTCATTCACCGGTGATGTCATACTTTTGTGTTTCTTTCGCATCTGTGGGTGTACTATATATGGGTAGTCGTGGCTTACCACGTCGAAACAAATCATATTTTGTGGGCTTACCTGTATTCTGGTGAGGGGCATCCCTGTGATACGCAGAGTAGAACTGCACCCTCGTCTTGCGCCACGGACACGTGCGCAGTGTGCTCGACTATACTAGGTGAAATAATTCCTCTGTGCTCTGTGGCAAAATAGAATTTATAACAAAAGTTTTTATACTTGGTTGAATGTTTCTTAAAAATTATTATTAATTTAACAAAAAAAAAAATACTTACCATTAATTCGAACCTTTGCTGGGGAGCTAACAACCACTTGTTTAGTTAACCGATGCATCGTGCGGCATCGGTATGAGGGAAATCGGTCATTGTACTCCAGATTGTGGATCAACAGCTCGCCGTTAGGAAGCAAATGAAATTTTCCATCTAAATATGTGTATTTAAAAAGGGAAAATAGTAAGAAATCTTGGTGCATCGCGACATGTGACAATAATATGTCTAATTTCTATAACAAATGTTAACTTCATTGATTCACGAATAAAGTAAAAAATAAACTATTGAATTTCAAAACGCAATTTTTATGTCATATTAAATTACTGAAATCATAGCTGAAAAAAATGTTGCAATTACTTACCGCCCTGTATGGATGGATAAATGTAAAAGGCCGGCTCTTGAACCCATGATACCACTCGAACCAGCTCTTTGACAAATGTAGGCACATTACATCGTAATATTGCAGTGCATCCTCTTGAGGCGGCCAACACTTCAATGTCCACTTTGTATGCTTGCGCCACAACTGCAAACAAACGGTTTTATTGTTAAACTCATGCGGGGTGTTTGTTTTTTTCATCTTGTATTTGAGTAACTCAAAGGGAATTTGGGCTTTAAGTATAAGCATGCATTATTGCTAAAGTTCCGAATGTTCTTTTTTACTGCAGTAAGTACATAACGAAGTGCATAATAAATTTACCGACCAAAGCCTAATACTTAAATGTGTTATTTAAAAATTAATATTTCTACCAAAGCCACAATGTTAAATGCTTAATGAATATTTACAATGTTCGTAGATCAGTATTACGTAAGCCGTCTTTAGCATCTCATTTAAACTTTAATCAATAAAACTCCATGTTGAGATAATGAGAAATGAAGGTGTCAAATTAGCTCCTGTACCTCTTGCTGGAAAAGTTGTGCCCTCACGTGTCCCATATTTTATTTATGATTAAAATTGAAAAATCGATATACTCATAAAATTCGCAACTTACACGCTCAAATGGCTTAGCAGAAATGCTGTTTAATACAATAATTCACTTAAGTGCTTTCACAACAGAGAAATTGAGGAGAAATCCCTATCTCTATATAAATTCTTCAAAAGTTTGTTGATGGTTCAACATTTTGGCAGCCGCCTCAAGTTTCAATAATTCTGCGGTAAATGGATCCGCCTTTGCACAAGACACACAAACACACCCAAACAAAAAAAAAAAACTATTTTTTCCTCATCCTTGCTTTCTGCGAACTTTGATAGCTTCGTAGCGCCAATACTCTTCCAAGCTGCATCCGTAAGCAAATAAAACCACCACCACCACCACCCCTCTCCAGCAATCTACTTCTAACTACCGAAATCAAAACTTTCTGCACGTTTCCATTATTATTGCATTTTAATTACGGTTGGTTATTTGAAAAATAATTACGGCAAAATCTCGGCGAGTTCTTTTCGTTTTAATTACTTTTAAGACACCGAAAGCTAAGAATTGAAGTGGGCGGAGCATAAAAGAAAGTGGCATCGTCTTATAAGAAAGCGATAAAAGCGCGCAAGCAAACGAATCGTACATTTCATCAAGCATATTCGTTAATTTAACGCTTTTCATTAACATTGTACAAATGATGGTAGAAAGTTTCACTTGCCCAAGAAACGGTTGGATGAAGTTTGATTGTATACTTGCTGATCGTCGCTTCGTCATCACCGTATAATATTCCAATTGAAAAGATGATTTATGGCAGTTTAAGAAGACAACCCGCCCACCCAGAACTGGCTAAAGATGTTGATGTGGGACGTGTGCGGCAAAAAACCGTGTCGCGCCCAAAAGCTGCTCGAACAAATGCAATGAAATTTTGTGGGAAATTCTCAAGGTGCTAATACGCCGATGGGTCGGTGTGTGGGTGAGCACAAAAGCGGCCGTCTACAGTCGCATAACAAGAAGAAGATGGAGAAAAACGAAATTAGCGACATTTATTACAACTTTAGACTTGTGACAGTAATTTGCCGAGGTGAATTGGAGTAAAGCTTCACTGAGTTATACTAGGGAGAGGCGCGAGCTTTTGCGAATTATGGCGCGTGTCGTGCACATATTTTACATGTGCAATTTGGGGAACATTAATTTATAACATGTCACAAGTTTTCGATGTCGTATTTGTGGACTTTTAACGCCTTTATGTGTGGACATTAATATTGTATATTCGACGGCGATCGTTGGTCTCATAAATTTTAAACGATTCATGGGGTGGAAAATTAGTTCCATTTTTTAGGAAATTTATATGCAGTCATCCATTTACAACTTTTTAGGGCAATCGATCCTTTATGAGTTGTCATGGTTAAAAGAAAAGAACATGATTATAGTTAAAACACAATGATACAAGGGTGGAAAATTGAAACGGTTTTCCAAAAAGTGGTTGCAAGGTGAACAATTATCATCTAAAGATTATAGTGAATAAATAAACCAACTTAATACTTTAAAAAGAAGGAGTAAATACAAAAAAAGTGGATGTCTTTATCCCTTTTAGCTTAAGGATTCAACAATTCCCACACATCCCCTTCCATCCCTTCACAAGCCATTGTATATACTGACGAATAAACAATAGGTACCGTACTTGTACATTAAAAGTTTTGTTTGTGCACATAAATGTCGTAAAGCGTGGCAAGATACGCTCAACATGAAAGCATGACGACAAACAAACAAACAAACATAAAATAAACGCACAGACAAAACTCAACCAGCAACATATTAAAATTCAAATAAAAACACGCGGTTCAGGTCATAAAGGCATAATGAAACAACAAAAACTACTTACCAGCTCTCACTTGCACATCCCTGGAGATGACACGACCAACACTGTTTGACGCTACACAGCGATATATTGTGTTGTGTATGTCCTGGCGGTAGGCGGCCGCCTGGAACGGCATCAGCATCAGTGTGCCATTGCGTAGCACCCGTCGCACACCGCCGACATCGTTCACGGATGACCCATCCACCGATTGCCACTCAATGGACGGCTGCGGGCTGCCAGATGCCGAACAGTCCAGCCAGCCGCCCGACGAATTGGAGAATTCTAATCGCGGTGGCGGCTCCATCACAAAGCCGGGTCCGCGCAAATGTGAGTCGAACACTTCAGCCGCAGCTAACTCTGTAAATGCAACATTAAAAACCGCCAGTTAGACATTGTACGCGTGTAATAACTCAAACAAGAATGTATGCAGATTGTGCGGAATGTTCTGAAAATGAATGGCGAAAATACATGCGGGAAATGAAACTATACACATTTTTGTATTTGGTCGATAGTGCCCATCAGTGCATACATACTGTACGCCGGTATGTTAGAGGGCGAGTTTTTGGTTGCATACGGTTTTGCGGAGTATTTGGCGAAAGCGCACATATGCGGAGTCGCGCTTTAAATGTAACGTATATGGCCGCAGTTTACATAGTGAAAACCTCTAGCCATGCGAGAAGGGTTGGCAGCCTGGTTATTTATGCACATCAGACGTTCGCGTTTGTATATGCATAAACAACCTTTTGTGGGAAACGCAAATATTTTGACATAAATATTTATTCCGGGCTATGCGCCCGATGCCAGGCCGTACAATGAATTTTTCAAATGTGGGAAACGAAACATACTCGTCTTGTCCAGCATGCAGTGTGCACCGGACTCATACATGTTCGTCGCTCATGTGGGGCTCACTGTTGCGAGAAGATTTGTTGGCTAATAAATTCTGTAATTATATGCACATGCCAGCATTCTGGAATGCCAAATAAAAAAGAATAACAAAATCCACCTCCATCGCAGTGAAATATGTTCTTTCTCCAATTTCGTAAGAAGGCAGCACACAGCAACTTTACATGAATTTTGTACAACCATTTAGATGTCCCCATATGCGGTGAATATTCTATACAGGCGGTCTGCGCCACATCCACAGTTCGAGAATTCGGCGGGAGTATAGCAACAAATGTTTCATATGTGATTATATCAACGTATGCAATGCCACAAAAGTGGCATATTGTGTATGGAAATAATAAATTTACACAGAGTTCGGCGTGTAGTGCGGCAATAAATGTTTAAGATTTCGCGATATCACATTTCTGCATAATTAATATGTGAGTTATTGCCGGCTGCCATACGAGATCTGCGTGGGCATGTGAATGTGAGGCGCACGTTTAAAATTCACGACGGTTTGTTGATTCTGGTAGCAGATAAAAGGCAATAATCCGGTGCCAACAACTTTTCGGGTATCGCTTTTCTGGCTGAAAGGGGAGACGACGACGCCACCCGGAAGGATACGTCCTTCTGTTTATCACATTGTATGCGCTCTTCAAGTGTGTATAGCCCATAATATAGTCCTATATGCAACTACTCGTGCTCGCATTCATATAAATGTTCTCGCAGTGTAACTGCTACTTTTGAATTTATATGCAAACTTCATTTTCGTGTGTTGAAACGCAATGGTATTTACCCAAAAGCCAAAATGAAAATTTCATCTGCCAGTTGCGGTGTGGTACGCTTTCTTTGATATTTACTAGGAAATGTAATTTAATGTTTGGTTGCAATGTTCATTAATAGTGAAATAACTGTCTGTACATATATTTGCTTGGCGAGATGAGTTTCACAACATCTACATGTTGTTCTTGTTGTTTGTACCAAAGATTTTTTGTAATACAATCTTTTAAACATGTAATAACACAAATTATGATAACTTTTATAATTAGCATTTGATGAAATTATTAGGTGTTAAAGCCTCAAATTTAATATATGACTTATTTTATTTAAGAAAGAATTCTTTTAACATCATTAAATATATTAAGAAATCACATGTGATTAGTTAATTTATTATCTCATTCTACATAGTCAGCAAGTAACAGTACAAAGTTAAGTCTTTGGTAGTGCAAGAAATCTTAAGATTTTACAATTGCTTACATATTGCCTGACATCTCAATACAAATGTCACTGTAAATTGTGTTTTTTTTATAAATCCTTGTCAAGGATTAAGTAGTAGCGCTAAGTTATCAAAGCACATTTTATCCTCTACACCAATCAAGCAAAACTTTTGACTTCTAAAATGAAGATCACCATACCGATGGACACACAACATACACATCATACAGTTGACCCATTTAAAAAATGTTTTTAATGAAATATGTTGAAAGCACTGAGCGAGGGATAATAAAATTGAAACATAAAACATAAAATCCCTCCAGCAGCAGTCATACATCATGCATATTTCCCCACATAAATGTCAAAAAGTTTAAGATCTATATTTTTTATCTGTAAGCTAAACATGTCACATATTTTGAACCATCCCGGAGGCGTGAGTTTGTACGAGAACCGACTGTTACAGTTGTGTATGCAAACACATATCACATATATGATATAGTACACACGCGATTATGAGGTATTTAGAACACAGTATTAGGTTGAGCCATCACCGAAATGCTCTCAAAAAGGGTGCCTACTGACGACCCTTAGAAACACATAATCACCGCCTGGCTTCATTCATTCGTAGTATGGTTACCTTTAAGAGCGCATCCCACGTAGGCCGAATTGAAACACAACACCTATGCCAATATAATCGATAGGTTTTGCTCCAATTCTGGGCTAGTGTCCCACCCCATACATCCGACCGGGTCGTTCGTGTGATTATCATGTTGCAATTGATAGCTTAGGGTGCGATGTGCTAACATAATTTGGATTTGATGAGTGTTCCCTGTTTTGCGTATATTCGATCGACAGTATTTATTTGCAATGTGTATTCATTGCTTTCAAAAAAGCTTACTTTCCGTTTTATTTTATTTGGATTGAATTTGAGTGGTTTGTGCTGAGAGTTCGTGGAAGAATTGTAAATTATTATCTGGACAGCCTTGGAATACCAATGATTTGGGAAAGTGTTTAAAAAATTGAATCTTGAGATTCTTAAGATATGCTTTAACGGTTTTTGTACATAATTTTGCTTTGTTCATTTAACTTCAAGATTTGTAAATAACATTAAAATGCTTTAGAAAAACATTAAATTACTTCTCACTTGAAAAAAGAATTCACCAATTTAAAAAAAAGAAGAAAAAAAAACATATTCTGATTATACAATTCTATATATGTACATATGTAATTGTTTAGATAATCTTTAAAAAATTAAATGATCAGGATTTTTAAGGACAAACTGCAGGAATCTTTTTAAAATTTATTTTAATTGATTTTCTTAAAGGTACAATAATTAATTATTTGTCCATCCTCTCCGATGAAATTTGAATTGTAGCATAAAGCTTATTACGAGACTAATATTAAAATACCTTTAATGCTCGTATTTAAATTCTTTAACGAATATCCTTAAGAAATATGAATAAAGGCTTATATGCCAGTTAATAATAATATAACTTAGCTAGATATAGGCTCCATGAACCCTTTTTATATTATGTGCGATAGATAAAACCATATATGAGTATGACTAGTCATTTTTTGCTTGATCATCATATATGAAGAAATGAGATTCAGTTCATAAAAAAATCAAATATGTGAATGCAGATAAAGGCCACACAATGACGATTGGCCCTGTACTTCTTTGGGCATTGTTCTCATCATATGAAGTATGAACAATTTACGGCATATCCCACATAAGTACGAGCATATAGATTTTTTACAATATATCCTAAATGTCTTTGCCAATGAACTCAATATTCATGTGGTGCAGTATATTTTCGAGTCTTTTGTTGCTGGCATACATACATAAGATGACAAGGAAAAAAGATTACTTGCTCCTGTTTTACGTGAGAAGCTGCGTCAGAAGTCTGCATAGAGATTGTTGTGTACCTTATGTGTATAGTATAGTTTTGCTTGCATAAAACAAAAGCGTTTGATTTCAGCGATATGTTGAGAGTAAAAAATGCACTCGCCTCTTCGTAGCATTAAAGGGACATTTTAACATGTAGAACATTTTTATACAGACACATGCCAGCAAACATATTTAACAATGGCTTGTTGTGAACTACTCGCTCAAGTACCGACTACCGTCTTTCAACGGTCCACAGAAGAAAAGAGAGTGGAGAGCTCTAAATATGTCGATTGTCGATGCTGGGGGAAAAACGTGGTGGTTGGGTTATGTTGCAGAATTGCCAGTATATGCTGCATATGCAAAGTAGGGGTAAAGTTCATCCGTACGTACGTAATTAAAAATGCAGGAAACATATTATTCAAACGAAAATTGACGCATTGAAAACATTCAAGTGCATTTTTAAACTAAATGGGGGGAAACAAATTGTTCGTGAAGGGCGAGGCAATGCAACGCGAATGCAAAGTCGCACGGGCACAAAGTGCACCCTCGCTTTCGCGTTTGTTCGCTTCACGAAACGTTTATTGTTTGTTTTTTCTATGTTTTCCGTGCAAAATTTGTGCACATATAAGAGAATCCCAAAAACTCAAACTTTAAACATTGTATTTTTTTGCAAGGACTTTGGTATTTTTATTGTAGAGCCATTGCTTCTAGGGGTTTTGTATTACGCATAATAAGCATTGAGCATATACAATGTACATGCACTTGATGGACGAAACTTGTAAGGTCTCCGGTTAATGAAAATATGCGCGGTTTGTGACATTTTAACGATTTTTTCGGGGTCATGACACACGTGTTAACTATTTGGCTAAGGTGAGGCCTCATCCACCTCCACTTATACATTTCAATAGGCCCGGGTCATCTACATAATATTGTTTCAATGGACACATTTGCTCATTGTTCTAAAGAGTGGGTGGTAGCTTGGCGAGCCGGAAACCAATGCGGTTATTGTAGAATTTTAACAGCGGTTTAAGGATTTTAAATGTTTGCCTCTGCTCTAGCCACAACATCAATCACGCCCCTGTGTGTTTTGGAGCGTTTATTGTGTTTTGGCGGAATTTTTAAATAATTTATTTAAAAAATTAATCGCTTGTGAATACCTAAAATTGTTTTGCGAATAAATTATTCATATTGTTTGAGTACTATTGAGTTTTGCGCCTCGAGAACTTGGATGTGGTTCCCATTGGAATTTCACGTGAATAAATAATAAGGATGGTTGTGCGAACGCTTTTCATCGAGCATTACGCCTATTAGCTGCGAAAACACGTTGCGTTTAATGTGTGTTTGGAATTATTCGAATTTTTTTTTTGTTGTTAGCTTTCCAGTATTTTAGGGAAAGCTTCTAAACGGCGAGTGAAACACGTTTCGAATACACGTTTGCATTGTGCTAAAATTGGTTGCAATTTGGAGCAATTATGTGTACATTTCGCCGAATTGGTAAAATGTATTGGGCTGAGAAATGAAGAGCTCTTATATAGACTGAGTATTCTGCAGAGGTTTTTGCCACTTGAATTACGTTTGTTGTTCTGATTACATTTTGTATGTCCAAAAATAAATTCGTTCATAATATTAAAGCTTTCTTAGTATACAGGGTGATTGCAACATTTATTTACATTAAATTATGTGTTTTTAAATTAAAATAATTTAAATACAAAAAACACCAATAGACCAGTTTTTATATATTCATGTACTACAATTATAAATCACCAATCTTCTGTAAAAATTGTAATGACACCCTGTAAAAATTCTTGTAGATCTAAAGACATACTTGGTACAACATCACGACGTGACTTGTGCTTACATTGATTGATGAGAGGTTTAATTGAGTTTTAGTGTCAGAATGAATCATGACGAAATATTATAAACGAAGACGTTTTTATCATTTATGTTGTTTCCATGACAGGGCACAATTCGGCAATGTTTCTAGATGTGACGAAAATGAATCAGCTTTATGAGAAAAGCTCGGCTTAAGTAGATTTTTATTGCATTAGATAGTTCAATATATAATTGGAAATATACAAATACTTTCATTTATCTGCAATATAGTTGAATATAGATCCAAAGAAATACTTTATTAATTAAAAAACATTTAATTTAATAAACAATAATGGAAAAAACAAGAAAACAATAAAGTTGTGTTGGACTTAAAGCTACCAATATGCTTTTACATAATTAGCAATATAAAAGTGTTGTAATTTCCTTCGTTGCGAACCATTTCTATTCGCCTTATATTACATAGTATGAGTTTAAAAAGGTTTCCCGCAGAAAACAGAAAAGTGCTTCAGAGTGCCGGCTTTCTTTGAAGTTCATGTAGCCAACAACTATTCTTCGACATTTATATGCTAATGGAGCAGCCGTTTTGTTTGCTGAACAGTTTGTACGGGCTTGTGGTATAGCAACTAGAAAGGTGTCTAAAATCCTTTGACATATAAACGACGGACAAGATTTGCTGTCGACTTTTTAAAAGCAGAGACTTTATCATATTCTTTTCAGTTTCTGTACGTTTATTAGCATCTGTGACACATTTTCTCGGCGCAAGCAAAAGTTTTAATCTAAATAAAAAATTAATATTGACTAAATTTAAACTGACAACAATTTTTTTTATAAAAAAAAATTTAACTTTGAACTGACTTCTTGCAAATTTTTTTTAAAGCAAGGTAAATCTTTGAGCGTCAACCAACTAAATCTTTACCCATTTTATATTTTCCAAAGTGGTCTGAAAGACATTTTTATTCGACACCAAAGTTCATCGTCTCGAGAAAAGTTGTTCGACGATACGTACTCGTATTTTATTAAATACCAATTTGTTTTCAAGTGAGTTTGTTTCTGATCAATTTGTCTCAATAATTTTGAGATATTGAATACAAGTCAAAATATTCGTAAAATGATATTTGAAGAGAGAATGCAGACAGCATTAAAGACTTTCAGACCACAGAGCTTTCAGACTCAGACATCATGAAAGTCTTTTAGTTAAATTCCACTAAAAGACTTTCGTGATGTCTGAGTTCTGTCTACAAATTACAAATTAAACCTAAAGCAAATTATTCTGAAGATGTGCTTTAAAATAAAATTTGAATGAAAATATAAGGGATCTAAATTATTCCTTAAAGGACTCATAGGCACACATTTCTAAAATTCATATCACCCCATAAACAGAATATACCAATTGAATAAAACAAACAACGTTATAGGTTTCCCAATAACACAAAACAAATGTAAGCATTATTATAAATAATAAGTCACATAACTTTGTACCCTTCTTAGGGAATGCTAAATGTCTGCAAGTACTCTAAAGACAGAAAATCCAACAACCCCGCTGGCATAAAATACCGTCCTTCAATTCGTTTCTTCTTTCTGCCGCCCCACATCCGCACTGCTCACACACACACATACGATACGCCCACATAATGTGCATCGTAACTTGTAGCAATCGCCTCAGGGCTTATCCTTAAATCCTTTTTATAAGACATTCATGTGACATGCAGACGAATACACAAATTTACACAACAAAAAAACCGACGACTTTGTTTCTGCGCTTGATGCCACTAAATGATGTGTACGTGTTGTGTATTACATTTATATATATGGTGCACCTATTCTGTATGTCGCTATCGTTAGTCTGTATGTCGCGGATATACGACTGATGGCGCGATGAATGGAGCATAACATATATGTATGGAGCCGGGATACAAACTGCCAACGGGGACAGGAAGCGCATAAAAGCGGGCGCTTCGCTATGCGAACGGCAAAAGTGTTGCAGTAAAAAAATCGCAGCATTGAAAAGGCCTGAATCGCGCAATATTCTTCGACGTAGTCGCATGCAACCGTTTATATGGCAAAAATACATAAACCTACAAGTATATGGCTGGTGATGGGTGCGGGAACAGCGGGATGACAAATCGCAGAAAAATTATACATCTCTTGTGTGTGAAATATTATGTGCATCTTATATGGCCGCCTGAATGCGCCTTGTTAGGCGAGGAAATCGTTTTCCTGTACTTTATCTGACTAAAGGGTTGTTTAAGTGGCAACTGCCGGGCTCCATATCTCATTTCGAAAAGTACATATTATATGCATTCGCTTTCTCTGCTCATATATTTATTAATACGAAAATGCTGGTACGACCACAGTTTTACGGGACAATATTATATATTTATGGCGTTTTCTATTATAAATGCAAGCGGAAAGTTGTAATAAACATTCCTATTCGTCTGCATTAATGTTGCAATTCTATCTATTTATATATGTATAAAGAATATTTTATACGCGGTATAAAGTTGCGCACGTCCCATCCAGTGGATATTATTTACAAAAACATTTTAAAAGCCTTAACACATTTTTATGTCAAGTGACTTGGCACATAACATAAAATATTTAATGAGATCTGCTGTATAAAATATATGTAATGGACTAAGCATAAGCTCGATGCGACTATTTGCCGTTTCCTCTCTGTTGCTTCTTTATTATGCGCATAGGCCGCAGAGCTTTAAAGCTGTAACAAAAATTGTTTAAGGATTAAGGGAAAAATATGAGGATTTTGCTCCTAGGAGACATAATGTACCGCGCAATTCTTATGCACAATGCTCAAGTAATGCTGGTAAACTGATTTAGTACATCCATGTGAATGGAATCCGCGTTTAATTTGAAAATTCGGGAATTTAAAAAAATATACAACAAGAACTTGGATTTCTTTAGAAACTATTTGTGACAAAGATGTTTTATGTGTTTTTAAAAACCTAAATATCTGATCGTTAAGAATGTATAGCAGTAAGTGTTAATCACATCCTAAGACAAGATCTTGGTTACAACTGACGAGCATATAAATTGTTCACTTAAGTGAAAGTGAATAAAATACGCTTTATCTACCGCATGTATATTGTGTACCTAAGTAAGAAGCTTGTTGCATTTCTTGTTGTATGGTACACAAAATCCGTATCTGTAACACACCCTCAACATCAACGCTGGGCGAGCACACAGAAGAGAAGGAAAGTTTCTTGTGAGTTGTTGCAAAAAGTTTTCTTCACACCGAAGACTGTTTTAAAGTGATGCGAATTAGGTGAATCTCCTGTAGCGTTATTCAAAACTTGTATCCTTTACTGTTTCTTTTTCACACAAGCTTGTGTGTTACATATCGCTGCAATTTTATTTCTGCATTGCGGTGTCATATGAGTGAATTAAGAATGACTTATGCGAGATATAACTTATTTTAATGAAATTAATAAGTTTTGGAAAATCTCAGTTCATCTCAAAATTACAAACGTTGCACCACTAGCGAAAAAGTCATAAATTCTGCAACATTTGAAGATTTTTTTTTACTAGAACTCTTAAATCACATAGCCCGGACCATATGTCATGTGATGCGCGGTGAGAAAGTAGCACAGGTTTCGCATATACGTTTCCTGCTGCTCAAACGTATGCGATGGAATGTGTGGCATCCATGTATGTACCATATTTTATCATGTCGACAGCCCCAAAGAACATCCCAAGTGATTGCGGCAAATTCAGCTTGCAAATGTGTTGTCGCATCGGTGGATCATCTGTTTGAATTCGTAAAAAAAAACTCACTCACTCTCGTCGCTTCAGTCAGAATAACAAGTAGACTGATTCAATCGGATCTTGCCATATAGGAATACCTCGACAGACATATGTGCTGCACAAGGCTCTAGTGGTATAGACTCAACATTGAAACGAAGAATACAAATTTAGATACATGGCACCATTTTCGTTATGTGCGGATTAACAATGAGAATTTAAATTTACCGCGGTGTATCACAAATTATTTCGGCAATTTGTTGTACGCGGATGGGGAATGCCACTGCCATGAGGCTATATTAGACGGCGGATGTGGTTTACCTCGCAATCCAAAGTATTACAACGCGTGAACAAACAATATTTTAGGCTCAATTTTTCTTTCGTGCGTTGTCAACCTGCGCCAAATTTCTATCCCCCACCAAAATAATAAAGATAGGTACATTAATTTTGTGCTATCTGCAGGAATCTAAATTGAAATGGGGGTTGGAAAAATCTTCATAAGTTGCTTATCTCTAATTGAATTTACCGTCGTATTTCCACTTAAGCTTAAGTTTATACGCCCTGACTTATATGCATATTAATATTTTACTTTAAATGCGCGTCTTTTGTTGTTGGCGCCTTCTAAGTGCTTTCGATGCAAAAGAACCTAATGACACATTATTTATTGGTAAATGCGGCGTCAGTGTTATGGTTTTATGTCTAACAATATTTTATCTGCACCTCCTCGTATTTATGTGATGTAATTTTTCGTGAAAATGTTTTCCAGTTTTCATGTTATGCGCGTACTTTGTGCAATAGAACGCGTGGGGGTGAAGGTGGGCAATTCGCTCACATACCACGTCTCATGTAGGCCGGCCATGTGGTCAAAAGAAGCGTATAAAATTCTATCCTAATTCGCATTCGCACACATTTTAGCCTCGTTGAACAAGAAATAACCGCATTTTATGTGGTAAACATATAAATTTTTTTACGATAGCCTGCATGAAACGAGTCATCCAGTCAGTGACATCGATTTTGGGCAACGCTCTGTTTCAATTTCGCGCAGCAATATGTTCACTGTAACATCCCTTAAAAAGATAGCCTTATGGCAATGGTGCTCGACATGAATTTATATATGCACCAACATTTTTACCGCAAACACATATAAAATTTGAACGGTTTTAATTGCGAAATAACATGGCACACAACAATCACCCAGAGTCATTTGGAGATAAGAGCGCAATATAAACCCACCATGTGAGTGTGTGGTGCAGCAGACTGCAGTGAATGCCCATATGCAGGATAATGTACAAAGCTTCGGCTGTGGATTTAGTGAGCTTTGTCGGGCGCATACAGACGCGAGCTTGAGCTGGCAATATAAAACCAATGACATACACTTGCAACCGGCTGCATATAATTAGAGTTCTTTTATTGGATCTGAAGAGTTACGACACAAGCATGTGCTGTGGCGATACTGAGAATTGCAGTGCCCGTTTTCATGCACCATTTGCTGCGTTTTTTTTTTGATTTGTGCTTTTAATATGGTCACCCTTCTTCGAAAATTTCAATATTCCTTTTTTACGATCCCAAATAAAGCTCTTATTGGATTTTTTGCAGTGTTTATTTCGACTGTTTTGGTGTTTACTTTGTTTTTCTGAAATGCAATTGCAACATTGCTGCTTTTATTGGTTTCATTGAAATAGTATTTCGAATTATTATATTTTGCAATATAAAATTACGTTCGCAATTTTTTACCAACGAATAGGGTTGTAATCTATAATGTTACACAATTTGCTTATTTAGTGATCTGACAATAAAAAAAAGGGAAAAAATAGAAATTGTTTTTCTGATTGGATTTTTATACGAAACTGATAATAATTAAAAATAATGAGGCTAATTTGTTGTTTAAACAACCTTTTCTTTTAACTATACCTCTCAGATCTCAGATAATTATAGGTAACAAAATAAGAAAAAGTTTAAAGATTCAAATTTTCATCATCTTTGTCTGCAAAAAATTCAAAATGTTGTTCCGTTTAAGTAACGCAATAATTAGCTATTCACCTTAACGAAGAAAGTTAATTTGATAATTACATAATAATGTTCCGCTAATTTATACAGTTTTGAACTCTCTGAGATTTTTATCGCAACAGTTGTTACGCCTGAAAGATAATTAGTAGCAATCATTTATTATGTACTCAACTTACAACCCTAGGTTAGACGATTTAAGATGTTGAAGTAATAACAAATTTAAAATACTTATTTAGAAAAAAATATTTGAATTGTGTCCAGAGCAACTGAACAACCAACTTTAATTATATAAATACAGACAACTTATAATAGAATCGCTAAAGTAGGTTATAAAAACTGCAACATTAGATTAACTTAAGAAAGTCGTTGTAGGGTAAATAAAAATGGTGAAATAAAAAAGAAAACTGTTTAAGGCAAAATTTAATTGAGAAAGTTTTTTGCAAATAGATGCTGTGGTAAACACGGATACAAGTTGACAACATGAAAAGACAGATGGGGAGTTTCAAAGTTTAATTACACAACTTTGTGATTACACTCTGAAGAGTTGGCAAATGATGAAGTCGCATCCAGTAACAGCTAGTGATTGCAAATGTTATCCAGAGTTAAATAACTAAATACTAATGTTTTTTTAATTCAGTTTAAATAGTAAACATGATGAATGAATCAAAACACAATTTTGATTCGATTTAAAATACAACAGTTCAGATCCCGATGATACGCGTACTTAATAAAGAAGAAAAAAAAGAGTTTTTCAACATCTTCTTAACAAAATATTCCATTCCAAGGAAATAAATCTTCACACAAAAGGCGTCCCTGTCAATTAAGATTTCATTACCGTCAAAAAGTCATCCACGAGCGCTTTTTCTTGTACGAACATTAAATTTGTGTAAATCCAACCGCCATGCCATGCCGCCCTTCCCGCACATTTACATTTTCTCAGCATATATACGCATACGACCACATAAAATATTTCAGCTGCTGTGGGTGGCTGACAGGAGATGGGTGGTCTTGGCTGGTGGCTGGGTGACTGGTGGCATTGTAACGGCAAACAACGCAAAAGTCTCACATTGCCGAACCTCACCACGTGAACGAATGTTATACATTTCACCTAGTCTGCAGCGATTTTTATTCCACAAGACTAAATCCTATTTATGTATTCCAGTCTTTCACAGCCGCTGCTGTCGGCTGGTCTTTTGTAGATGAAATTTGTTAGCGGAACATATATTTGGCACGCGCAACCAAAAGAAAAAAAATTGCCCTAATATTCAAAGTTGTCGGAAAGATAAACGAGAAAGTCACACTGGTAAGTTAATAGTCGAGCGAAGAAAGTCGAAGAATGTGCTTGGTATTTGCTCTATGTTGCAAGAACATGTGGGGTAAGACAAAATTGTCCGCCACATGTGCAGGAATTCGTAAAACGATATGTTTGTCTAATTCACCCTTATTTTCAGTTTTTTGTTTGTATTTCCTAGTGTCAATTGTCTGTGGTATTCAGCTTTCAATTGGAGACGGGTTTTTGAGTAGATAGAAAAGAGATTAGCCAATTGGGGTTGGTATTATAGGGGAGGCTTTGCTAGAAAAATACAAAATACTTTTTCTAAAAAACATCTCTTTGCCAAAGAGTATATTTTATATTACTAAAAGCATGTATCAGGT
The DNA here is from genome assembly GCA_026546915.1 of Sylvicola fuscatus. Lineage (NCBI taxonomy): Eukaryota > Metazoa > Arthropoda > Insecta > Diptera > Anisopodidae > Sylvicola > Sylvicola fuscatus. The sequence continues at coordinate 967 of JANSTS010006071.1, read as the reverse complement.
TTCAGTAAGGACGTAATCCACTCTTTGCAAAAGCTTCTATAGGAAATTCTATCTATGCTGTCATTGGTTTGATTATATAGTTCTTATTTCAATAGATGAATTAATTCCAAATCCATTTCATAGGTGAAAAAGTGCAATATATGCACGTATGGCATAGCAGAGAATGGACTTTCTGCTTCTGTATAAAAACTCACCCCTATTTGAGTAATTTAGTTGTGATCTGATATCACTCCTGTAGATTGAGAAAAACAGATGGCGTTGTTGAATCTTCTGCTTTGAACATCTTAACACTTGAAGTAATTGATTTCAATTGAAATAAAATTCCGAAACTTGGGCGTATTCGTATCAATGATATCGCTCCCTTACTGTTATTTGACATGAATTCTCCTTATAAATTCAATACTTCTTGTGCTAATAGATTTTATAAACAAAAAGGATGCGTACAATTTACCAGCTATTGAGAAGGAAATTTCGTTTTCTTACATTAAAAAAGGCTTTAGGTTTTGAATGAACCTGAAATGTCTTTTCTTTCATATTCAATTCCATCATTTATTCGTGTACCAGAAGTAAATTCATTTAAATCGGCCTGAGTGAAAATATTATATGAGACTTTATGGATTTATAGTACAACACAACCACCCGACTAGTCAATTTCATCTCCTTGGAATCCAAATTCTGTTGTTTTGATCATATACCACCGTTTTCAATGACTTATTCACGTCCTACAGCGTATCAAACACTAATTGACACTTCTTTCGCAGATCCAATGTAATTGAATTTGCGCACAAACAAGATTCGCCGAGACTACCATCCACATATACTTGACAGCTGTGAGATTTGGTTGCTATAATTTAATCTTCTTTGTAGTTTATTTCATTGAGATTTTCAATTTTTCACCAAACCATTGACTACCATCGATGTTGTGATGTAGTTTTGTTGATATCCACATTTTTAACGCAAAGATGTA
>JANSTS010006068.1:0-22202 GCA_026546915.1 Sylvicola fuscatus | reverse complement strand
TAATAATAATAATAGTCTACAATCAGTTGTTTCAGATAAAAACTTTTGAACTCTATTCAAAATTTTGCTTTCAAAGGAAACTTAATACACTTTAAACTCAAACTTATAAAAATTAAATATATCCTAAAAAATTTGTCAAATAAATCATTTGACACGGATATTTAAAATTCACTGTCACAATAAGAATTTAGTCGTACTAACAAATAAATATATCAAATCGTTGGTTGTGCGAATACTTGAATGAGAAACGAAAAACCCAATCCGAGCTCTGCATTTTTCATATGAACAGCAACCGTTTGTTGTCCTACACCGCCGGAGTAAATGCTTGGGATACCTCCAGTTCCATTCATAACTTTATCCAAAACTACAAGTCTTGTAATTGTGTGGTTATCTCGCCCGAATAAGACAGTGTAATATTGCTGTGCACCAGGTAAAGCTTCCTGCACCACATTATCCCTTTTTGAATTAACATATGTATTTAAAATGTTATTTAAAGTTTTGTTTTTGTTCGCTGTTCTTTACTTACTCTCCAATTAAGATGCTAGATGCTGTTAATTGTCCAAGGATTAGGTCGTTAAATGCATTGGCTGAGCAAAATAGAAGCACGCAAATAATTGTCGCTGAATAATAATTGTTTTTGTCCATTTTGATGTCCGAATTCAAACTAAAAGAATAGCAGAAAGTCATCTTTGAAAGATACCTCAATCAACTTGATAAGGTTATTGGTTTATCAATATTTTTCGGTATTACTCATTTTTGAGGTTCGTAATCTATTGTACGCAAGTAATACCTTCACCTTATCTTTAACCCTGTTAATAAGATTGGCATGGTCAGGATTGCAAGAAAGAAATAGACTGAGTTTAATGTCGTTTGACTAAAAATAGAGAAAAGAGACAGAACTCGACGACTAATTGTTAATACAATTTTATTTTCATGAAGAAAGATAAAGTTTAAGATCTGTAAATTTATTTTATTTTATTTCTAATTTGTTGAAACTTTTCAAAGCGATAAGACCATTTAAATGTATGTACAAAATTTATATTATAACTGCTGTTAAATTCCCTTTACCTGTTACTTAAATTCTAAACTACAAACTATACTTAAAATTAACTCGCAAAAACAGATGCATTCGCACAGAACGCAATTAAATGCAATTCATTTATTTACAATCACTTCATTATTATAAAACAGAATTACCTGTAGATAAGAGCTTTCACTGTCAGCATTCAGTATAAATTTGTATCTCGTTCGAACAACTATGGCTCACAGATTTCAAATAGTATTTTGCCTATTGGTGATTATAAAATTTTGTCTTTCTTATAATGATCTCATTGTTGGACATCTGACAAAAGACAGTGAAATTCTAGATGAGTATAAGACTCTTATAATCGTAATTTGTCAATTAAATTTGTGTATTTTAAAAATTAAATGTTTGTGCAGGCTCAATGTGGTGCAAGAAGCCAATCCTGGGGTATCTCAAAATCATATTATTATATTTGGCAAGAACAACACTGTGGTAACCAGAATAATGGTTTTGGACCTAGTATCAAATGGAAGTGGTGGATATCCCTACATTGATGATGGTACAGGAGTTGGCCACCAGCAGACTAGGATTCATCTGAATGAGTCAACCGTCGGTTTGGGATATTCGTTTTACATTCAAATTTCTGGCGAAACGTTGGCACCTAATGTGCATAATAATTAAGTATTTGCAGTGATTAATCGTATTTTCTTAAATCATAAATTTATTTGTTCAAATATTATAAAACTTACTTAATTAGTTTATTTTAATTTACTCCTATAAATATACTAAGTACATGAGCTTTTTTTCCCACGGTGATTGGTTATGCATAGAGAGCTTACATTTTTAAAAGAAATAAAACAATCGATGAATGTACCGGCTGATGTAAATCATTTAAAAATATATAACATAATTTTCAAGTCCTTGACCATTTAAAGTCTTAACAGCGTCTCAAAAGAGAATGAATCCTGCATACAAACGACTGTACCACTGGCAATTGCCCATGGAAACGGTCCCCACGACAAAACTATTAACAAAATCGGTTCCTGTTCGAATTTTTATTAACTGCCATAAACTAATTGTTGCACAACAGTTTTACTGTGTAAAAAGTAATTTAAATATTACTAAAAGTCAAAGTGATTCAATTTTTGGAATTATTGACACAATATTTACTAGATTGATGAACTCTCAATATTAATCGGTTCAAAATTGAAATGGTTCACGTCCACACTAATATTTATATAGTAATGCAGTTATTTCTCATATGTTTTTCTTTATTATTGGTAAGATTGTTCTTTTCTTGTGTATCTTGAATCAAAAATATTAACTTTAACTATTCATAAATATTTTATTGTGTATTAGCTACTTGAAGCGAGATTGTGAAAAACGATCTTTTGTCAATCATTTGACAGGAGAATTAGTTTATTATTATCAAATAAGGACGATTTGTAATTGCCTTGGGGGAGATGATTACATACAAAATTGCCCAACCCATATCACATTTCAAGTGGTTTACCAAACCATAAAGATATGGCATAAAATGATAAAGTAACTGTTTACTATAAAGTAGTTTTCATGGGCAACTTGATAGGCCCTTAACCAAAAAAGCCTATAAAAGTCGATTTCTTTTAAAAAATAGTACAGTAAGAGACTCACCATGCAAGTGATTGTAATTTTATCAGTATTAATAGCTATTGCTGCCGCAGCTCCTGGCAGTAAGTTTGTTTTTTGTCAAACATAAAATAAAAGGATAATAAAAATAATATTGATATTTAAGATAGCCGTGTTGTCGGAGGGCAAGATGCCAGCCTTGGTCAATTCCCTTCGACCTGCTCTATGCAGTGGGGTTTGATCACTGCCTCCAACCACATGTGCGGTTCCTCAGTCATCAATGTGAACTGGGTGCTCAGTGCTGCCCATTGCATCACTGAAGCTCCAACCATTGGTGTTATGGACATCGTTTGTGGCATCACCAACTTGAACGCTAACGAAGCTACTCTGCAGCGTCGCCGTATTGGTCAAACAGTCCTGCACGAAAGTTACACCGGAGGTGTTGCACCACACGACATTGCTGTTTTCCGTTTGGCCAGCCCTCTGGTTTTGGGCGCAGCTGTTCAAGCGATCACGCTACCAGCCGCTGGAGTCGTGCCTTCCGGAAACGCAATTCTTTCTGGATGGGGATCCACCTCGACCACAAACACTCCATCATTGCCCAGTCAAATGCAATGGGTGGAGAAACCAATCATCGATATGTCTGTGTGCGCTGGAATCTTTGGAGATAACAGTCCGCTGTACTATAACTCGAACGTTTGCACTGGCCCGTTGACTGGAGGAGTTTCGGCCTGCTCCGGTGATTCTGGTGGCCCTCTTATGCAAGGCAACACTCAAATTGGTGTTGTTTCATGGGGAGTTATGCCTTGCGGCACTGTTGGGGCGCCTTCAGTGTACGTACAGGTATCCTTCTACCTGGCTTGGATTCAGAATGCTATAGCTTAAGTTCAATAGATTTTAATAAAGATTTTAGATTAAATAAAGAAGTGTTGTGTGCCTCAAAAGTTTTGTTTTTTTCCTTCAAGTATATGACTTCTGTTATAATTATAATACTTTTTTAAACTGATAGGGGTAAGTTATCATTTTGGATTTATGGTTGATAAGAGAATTTTCTTAAAAACAGAAAAGCACTTTTCAAGATTAAGAAGACGTCACAATTGTTATCACGTCGATATTTTGAATGCTTATAACAGATAAAGATAGTACTAATCACTCATTTACGGGTATGGCGATGGGAATTCCATACATGTTTTTATCAACAACTATGGTAAAATTAGGTAGATTAAATCTTGACTTATTATTTCAAAGGGGTTGTTGGGACTAAAATAAAAATTAAAGTAAAACAAAATCCTAAAATTTACTACGAGACTCTATTTTATTCTATAATATCAGTTTTTTATCGTTAATCCTGTTATCCGGAAACGATATGATCAATTTAAATATATTTGGAACATTTTTATTATTATTATATTCTTATTTTCACGACTGCCATATTTTAGAATAATAAGTTAATATTAATCTGGAGGAGGGATTAACTTCTTAGAAAATACTTTGCGTGGGGAAACTGTCCTAAGCATGCTGATAACACTTATACTTTTGTGCTTACGTTCCTTTACTTATCTTCAAATAGTTATCAGTTCCTATAAAACAATACCTTATAGTTTTTCTACTAGGAAATCGTATAAAAGAGCGATTTTTTATTCAATAAACTCACAGTTTCTTCTTGTCTTGCACGGATTACAGTGTTCAACATGAAAGCCTTCGTTGTCTTAGCCGCTATTTTGGCAGTCGCTTCAGCGGCTCCAGGAGGTAAGAATCTTTTAATTTGTTTCCAAGGACGAGCATTTTAAAGCTGAACCAAAATGTTTTCGTAGCTCGTGTTGTCGGTGGACAAGATGCCACCCTTGGTCAATTCCCAATGACCTGCTCCCAGCAATGGGGCTTGACTACCGCCTCCAACCACATGTGCGGTTCCTCAGTCATCAACGTAAACTGGGTGCTCAGCGCTGCCCATTGCATCACTGAAGCTCCAACCCTAGGTGTTATGGACATCGTTTGCGGTATCACCAACTTGAACGCCAACGAAGCCAACGTACAACGTCGTCGCATTGCCCAGACCGTTTTGCACGAGGGATACACCGGTGGTGTCGCTCCCCATGACATTGGTGTCTACCGTCTGGAATCACCTCTCACCTTGAACACTTTCGTCCAGGCTATCACTATGCCAGCTGCCGGTGTTGTGCCAACCGGAAACGGTATCCTCTCTGGCTGGGGATCCACCTCCACCACCAACGTTCCATCCATGCCCGCACAAATGCAATGGGTTCAGAAACCAATCATTGATATGGCCATCTGCGCTGATGTCTTCGGCGATAACAGTCCACTGTACTACAACTCCAACGTCTGCACTGGACCATTGACCGGTGGAGTTTCTGCCTGCTCCGGTGACTCCGGCGGCCCATTCATGCAAGGAAACACACAAGTCGGTGTTGTCTCATGGGGTGTTATGCCTTGCGGAACCGTTGGCGCTCCATCCGTGTACGTTCAAGTTTCCTTCTATGTTGACTGGATCAACAATGCTATTGCTTAAACATCTACAATTTATGTAAACTGTACCTGAAATAAATTAAAAGAAAAATATTCAAAAGTATCTGTTTTATTAAGACAATTGCAATAATTTTTTTAGGATTACAACTACTATAGACCACGTTTAAAATTATGGTATTCTTAATTTACAAGTTGACTAGCACAAACATATTTTTATATTTCAGTTTTAAATTAAAATCATTTAAAAAGTTCTGAATGTACGGTTTTCATTTCAGTTTTCCAGAAATATAGAAAAATGAAACAAATCCAGCAGAAATTGAAAGAGTTATGTTATAAATTTCACATAGAGGTTAATTTACATGAGTTTAATTTGTATTCAATTTTACATATGACGATTGCAAACCTAAATTATGGCATGCACTTGCAATTGGTAGTGAAATTGAATTGAATTTCTACATTTCCTCTCGTTTTCCTTATCCTGTTGTCATGATTTCTCTTTGAAATTTGTCTTGACCCGCCCATAAGATAAGTAAAAGCGAGAAGCGCAAAATTTTATTGATCTAATATTGGTGTCGGCTCAGAAGCAAGTGCATATACAAAATTTTCTAAGATTACACCATAGGAATATGTTAAAAATTCGATTTACTATTAGAATTAGGTCAATAAAAGATGTATTTCAAATTAGATATGATTTATTAATAGTTAAGCCATAGCATTTTGGATCCAGTCAATGTAGAAGGAGACCTGTACGTAGACTGAGGGAGCTCCAATAGTACCACAAGGAAAAACACCCCAAGAGACAATTCCGACTTGTGTGTTTCCTTGCATGAATGGACCGCCGGAATCACCACCGCATGCTGAGACACCACCAGTCAATGGTCCAGTGCAGACGTTGGAGTTGATGTACAATGGACTGTTGTTACCGAAGACATCAGCGCAGATTGCCATATCTATGATTGGTTTATCAACCCATTGCAATTGATTTGGCATTGATGGAGTTGTGGTAGTTGAGGTGGAACCCCATCCAGACAGAATACCGCTTCCAGTTGGCACAACACCGGCTGCTGGCAGAGTAATGGTTCGAACAAAATCGTTCAATATAAGTGGAGATTCCAGACGGAAGACACCGATGTCATGAGGAGCGACGCCACCGGTGTATCCTTCGTGTAAAACGGTCTCGACAACGCGACGGCGTTGTACATTTGCTTCGTTACCGGCCAAGTTTGTGATGCCGCAAACGATGTCGAAGACTCCTCCGGTTGGGATTTCAGTAATACAATGAGCAGCACTGAGTACCCAGTTCTCGTTAATAACCGAGGCACCACACATGTGGCTACTGGCGGTTGTCAAGCCCCATTGGAGGGAGCAGGTCATTGGGAATTGACCAAGCGTGGCATCGTGACCTCCAACCACACGGGCTGGTAAAAAATATCATTTGTTTTAATTTAAATATGATTTATTCGATTTTTGGATATAAGGCTGGAATACTTACAACTTGGTGCTGCTAAAGTGCCGGCAAAAAAAGCTGCTAATACAACGAATACTTTCATGGCGATGATTGAGATACAAGACTGAAAAGAGTGTGAGTTGATGGGATGTTTGGGGCGGCTTTTATATAAAATCAGTTTCACAGTAGCTTCGAATATAACTTGGCCGGAAAATCCAATCTTATCGATCAATTCACAAATATTTTCCCACGGTAAATTTTGAATGACTTTCTTTTTATTAATTAAATAATGTAAAGATTAATTATGTTTGTGTCTGTTTGAAAAAAACCCAGACAGGTATTAATATGGTGGTAAAATGATAAACTCAAGACGTCGCAAAATTCTTATCGTAAATGTTATATGACTTAGTTCCAAAGACCCATCATCGCATGAGAAGGACTAAGTAGCATTAATTGATAAGGGACTTGGGAATTGGGCTTTTCCATATGAATTAAATATGCTATAATGATAATTCCTTTAAATACTTGTTTTTTGTTTGTGAATGGTTTGACGTTTTACTCATTTTCATCTTAGTTAATTTCTGATTATATCTTATTGTTAATAATACGTGGTATAACACAATACTTCAACATGTTTTTTTTTGGATATAAAAGCTCCCCCAGGAATATAAATAAACGAAATTTTAGGGATCTTTAGCAGGAGCTTCATGTCCAAGGACGTGCATTGGGAGGCTGATACAAATTCATTTCAATTTCAATGAGTTTATTTGGAATGCATCTGTTTCTGTAGGTTAATCATTTTTTTGGTCGATCGTGACTTTGTAAAAATGTTAATATTGGAACAACACTAAAGAGCTAATCATTCGGTATCTGGAAGAAAATGTTATATATAAAATGATAAAAATTAGGGGCTTGACCGCAAGTGTATGAGTATTTGTTAAGCATTGCAAAAAAAACAATTTTTGCGATTTGAATTTATAATGTGAAGATAGTCGTTTTTCGCAAACAAAACTGAGATAAGATACAAAAAAGAGTCGGCATCATATAGCAACTGAAATTAGAAAGAACATTATTCACTGATACTGAAATATTAAAACTAAGTCATATCCTTTATCAAATCCTCCAGGTACCGATAATAATATTCAGTGATTAAAACACCAGTTATCGGCCGAGAAAGTAAGAAAGTGAGTGAAAAGTTGATTATAAAAGGTGCACCAAAATGCCGTAATAATCACTCATTCCAAAACAGTCCAACATGAAAGTCTTCGTTTTGTTAGCCGCAGTTTTGAGCGTTGCTTTTGCAGCCCCAAGCAGTAAGTACCACAATTCAAATCGTATAAAATCTAAAATTTTACAACCTCAACTTTGTTCTTTTAGCCCGCGTTGTCGGAGGACAAGGTGCCACTCTTGGCCAATTCCCGATGACATGCTCCCACCAATGGGGCTTGACCACCGCCACCAACCACTTGTGCGGTTCATCAGTCCTCAACGCAAACTGGGTGCTCAGCGCTGCCCATTGCATCACTGAAGCTCCAACCCTAGGTGTTATGGACATCGTTTGCGGTATCACCAACTTGAACGCCAACGAAGCCAACGTACAACGTCGTCGCATTGCCCAGACTGTTTTGCATGACGGTTACACTGGCGGTGTTGCTCCCCATGACATTGGTGTCTTCCGCATGGAATCAGCTTTTACCTTAAACGCTTTCGTCCAACCTATCACTCTCCCAGCTGCCGGTGTTGTTCCATCTGGAAACGGTGTTCTCTCTGGATGGGGATCCACTTCAACCACCAACGTTCCATCCATGCCCGCACAATTGCAATGGGTTGAGAAACCAATCATTGATATGGCCATCTGCGCTGATGTCTTCGGCGACACCAGCCCATTGTACATGAACTCCAACGTCTGCACTGGACCATTGACCGGTGGAGTTTCAGCTTGCTCCGGAGACTCTGGCGGCCCACTCACCCAAGGAAACACCCAAGTCGGTATTGTGTCCTGGGGTGTCATCCCTTGCGGAACTGTCGGTGCTCCATCTGTCTATGTTCAAGTTTCCTTCTACATTGACTGGATCACCAGCGCTATTGCCTAAATAAATGTTTGACTGTTGAAACTAAATACTTTTGCTGTTATTATTTTCATTTATCTATAAAAAACATTTCTTAGTGAAATCATAATTACTTAAGAAATTTTTAGTTTCAGTTTCCAGTTCTTGACAAACTAAATAACTTATAGTTAATACAGCAATTTAGCTAAACTTGGAAGAATACGACTTGATTACGCTTCTAAGTATATTTTATATAAAAAAAAGTTTTGTTATTGATCAGTTTTTTTTTAATTGTGTTATTTATCACATAAATATTATATGGGAAACCTATTTGAATATTTTCTTTTAGTGGAGAAATTTTAAAGAAACTAAATATATTATATTATGTTTACAAAAATGCAGTACGCTTTATTATAATGAATATTTTCAACACAAGACAATATGACAGATTACTATTTAGGTTGAATGATTAAAAAAAAATGGTCAGGTTGGATGTTATTATGTTAATAAACACATCAATAAAATAAGTTTAAATTATTTCGTTTCACTCTTTTCGGACAAGTTTACAAAACGATCCCCACCGACCATTGGACGTTGTTTTACAGCCTTATTTTCGTGACAGATTGTAATAAAATTACGTAAATTTTATTACCACCACTTCACTATCGAAAGTCTGATAACCTTAACAATTAGTTGACTTCTAGATGCTGGCGGAAAATTTCTCCTAAGCCCATTTAAATTATTAACTAAATTAAAGAAGTACTATCATATTCAACATAGGCGTCCATATTTCTTGATGTTTGTTCAGCGACAATCTCGCAAAAACTGTTTTAAATTGAAAAGTTTGAAAATCTAATCCATGAAAAGTCCACCGATTAATTGGAGAAAAATGGCCTGATCACCTTTCACTACGTCAGACGATTATATTTCAATCATCCTAGATAAGATGAAAATTGCAGAAGATTGTGAAAGTTATCAACAAAACCAATTTGCCATGATAATTTCATCCAAACTTTCGTATAAAAACACTCAGTTCCTTTCAAAAGTTGCAGATATTCTCAGTTGTTTACAATGAAAGTATTCGTTTTATTAACCGCCGTTTTGGCTGTCGCTGCTGCGGCTCCAAGCAGTAAGTATTTTCTTGAAAGCCATAAAAAAAACCGTTTAGAAAAGTTAAAGATCATTTTCCTTGCCACAGCCCGCGTTGTTGGAGGACAAGATGCTTCGGCTGGACAGTTCCCAATGACCTGCTCCTTCCAATGGGGCGTGACCACTGCCAGCAACCACATGTGCGGTGCTTCCGTCATCAACGCAAACTGGGTGCTCAGCGCTGCCCATTGCGTGACTGAAGCTCCATCCCTTGGTGTGTTCGATATTGTGTGTGGTATTTGGGATATTTCTGCTAATGAGGCTAGCGCCCAGCGTAGTCGCGTCGCCGAGACCAGAACCCATGAGGGTTACGAGGGTGGTGTTGCTCCCCATGACATCGGCGTCTTCCGTTTAGAGACTCCATTGACCATGAATGCTTTCGTTCAACCAATCAATTTGCCAGCTGATGGTGTTGTCCCAAGCGGCAATGGCGTTCTCTCCGGATGGGGATCTACCTCCACTGGTATTATTCCATCTATGCCAAGCATCTTGCAGTACGTTGAGAAGCCAATCATCGACATGTCCTACTGCGTTGAAGCTTTCGGCGTTGACAGCCCATTGTACTACAACTCCAATGTCTGCACTGGACCATTGACCGGTGGAGTATCTGCCTGCTCCGGTGACTCTGGTGGCCCACTTATGCAGGGAAACACCCAAGTCGGTATTGTGTCTTGGGGTGTCATCCCTTGCGGTACCGTCGGTGCTCCATCTGTTTACGTCCAAGTCTCCTTCTACCTGGACTGGATTAGGTTGAATATTGCCTAAATATTTTCCCTTTAATCTTGTTTTCAATTATAAATAAAAACATTTTACACGCTATTTATTGTTTATGTTTCATTTAGAGATTGAATATGTTTCTATAGTAAATTACATAAACTTGATAAAAACGTCTGATAACAAGGTCAATGAAATGTGTTTTGTTTAAATCACAAATAAAATCACAAAAAGGTAGTGATAACAATAAACAATGAACATAACGTAATAATTGTTATAAAACAAAACGTTGCTTTGAAGTAAAATAATTAATACATCTCCTTCTTAACGTAATACAAAGATAAAGATTTCAAAAACAATTGTCATAACAAATTTATCACTGAGAAAGTGACTAAATATAACTATACTGATAAATAAAAAGTACCAATTTCATTCGATCCAACGTCACATGATTTATTAGATTGTTGTCCTTAAGATTCATAAATCTTAAAGAATCTGTACAATTAGCATAGTCATCACTCATCATACCTTGACATATTAATTTTATTTTAAGAAAGGTGACAACATACAGAATACAAAGTTCACAGTACACACCCTTTCATATTTTTCACAAATGCTCCATAAGACATAAAGTTATCTCGTGGCAGCAAAGCACTTAATTGTACCACTTTTTAATCTTTTATTACCTCTTGATTTAATTACTGATTAGTGATTGCGAGGTAAGAAATTTTTGGCATAATGTACAAAATGCCACTTAAGATACTGTATATAAACAAACCGACTCTCGACAATGAGTGTGGGAGATTCAATCGTGAGATAAGCGCATTTATCTGTTCTGATTATAATTTTAAACTATTATGGTCCCACAATATTTTGGCCACAACAACTCACAACTCATATGTTATGTCACATGTGACGTATTTAATGTTATACATTTTAACCAGAGAATTCATAAATAATTAGATTTTTACCTTGTAAGTAGAATGCATGGTTTTTTAATCCTGATCTTGCAATGTTGATGATGTCATCAAGGCTAAACCTTTGAGTATGGGAAAATATCAGCTGTTGTTTTTGCAGTTGAAATTGAAAAATTATACAAAATATACTTAACTTAGATATTCCTTATTCAATTAACTTCAGCCTGCAAACAAAATTGTTATAATATGTTAGTTGATAGCATCATTAAGGCGTTTGTGAATTCAGTCATATATTTTTATTGGCTTTATTATCGCGCCTAAACAACACAATATGTCACATCATCCATCATATACGGTACATATGTACACCGCATACCAAAGTATTAATCTTTTAAAGTTACTTCATTTTGTAACTGTACATGTGTTTGTCAAACTAGTAGTGCAGGATGACGTCTTGCCAGATGATCTCGTAAAAAACATTTTTGTAAAAATTGATTATGGGCAATCAAGATTTTTTTGAAATTTTATTGCATTGTAAACGTTTTTATGTTTTTATTTTTAAATTCAAATTTGATGACAAATCTTACAGGCAACACTGGGAGGTAAACAAACATATGATACAAATATTGAGTACAGAATGACATACACAGACGCACGAGGAAATTTGTATTTGGCATAATAAGCGATTGTATTTAGTTTGCGTCTACAATGAAAAAAAAGTAGTTCAAGATAAGATTTGTTCGTGAAAGCACGGCTGAATTCTGTGTGATTCTGCTTTTGTTTTAAATTGCCGCTTAATCATTGTAATTTACTAAAAATTAATTTATATTATACTTTTTAAACTGATATTTTACTAGTGAAATGTCAAAGTTGGTGGAAATTCCAAATGATGAGTGGCCGATGCTGCGTGATATGTATCTCAAAGACTGGCCAGAAAATCTAGTTGGCTACTACACTGTTGATAATTTTATTCGTTGGACGAACATCGACGTGAATATTCCAAATCTTAAAGTATATTCCTTGAATGGTGATTGGAGTGATGGAACTTTTGCGATTCTTGTAAGTTTAATATTTCTGTTTGCATCCGATTAAGAAATCACCAACAATCAAAATATTTTACAAAAAGGATCGCTATCAACTATTTTTAAACTCATTGAATGAGAACAATGATCGCCTGACTCAACTACTTCACCTCCTAAATTGGACTAATGGCCTGAAAGTGAGTTCATTCCTTAAGCGTCACCGATCAGCTGTGTTGGATGCTACAAAATCGTTCGAATTGGAGTATGACAGCCACACAGTTTCGTTTTATATGCCAAAAGAAAAGGCGCTTCAGTTGAAAATTAGGTACATTTTACTCTTTTTTTTTACGCCAATATATTAAAAGAATAATATTTGATAACAAACAGTGCACCAGACGGCTTTGAACTCAAATCACTCACGGAAAAAGATGCCGATCTTGTAAACAATGAGTGGCCGAACAAGCATCAAGGTTCACTGTTTCTGGTCAAGCGTCTTATCAAATGGAATCCCAACATTGGAGTATATACTTCAGATGGTAAACTGGTGGCGTGGTGCCTTCGACTGCAAGGTGGTCCTCTGGGTGCACTTCAAGTACTGGATACCCATAGATGTCAGGGATTCGGGACATTGGTAACAATGGCCATGGCTAAAAAACTGGCCGAACAGAATATGGACACATTCGCCTTGGTCGGTGTGGCCAATTGGCCATCGCGCAACATGTTTGTCAAAAGTGGGTTCGAGATAAACGACGATTGCTACTGGCTGCGAAATTATCCTGATGCACCATTTGAATGGTGTGATTAAGCCAATGATTTTAAATTTTGTCTATCATATTTTATTGATTTCTTTGATAGCAATTGCATTGCCATTATAGTTAATGTTTTTAAATAGGAAATTAGGTAACAAACGTAAACAAATACAGTGGTACATATAAGCTAAATGCAGTTGCGATGGGCAATTTGTAAATGGTTTCGCTAAACATCTTCCAACGGTCGCTCTGGTGGTGTTATTGGCTGATGCGGGATCTACAAATAAAATTCACAATTGTTAATTGGGTGGTCTGTTTAACGGTCTCAAGACATGAACACTTTAGGAGATGCAGTACCCGGTTTAGTAGTTTCAAACTCATAACATATTTTAGTTGGATGGCCCTTTGGGAAGTCTTTGGATGCACCTTTTTTTAAGGGCGCGTATTTCTGTATTTGAAGTAGCGACAATTCGTTGCATAAAAAACATTCATTAGTGCGTGTTAGAAATGGTAAATGGATGCTGTTATTTTGGCTTACATTTATTTCTGGCATTAAATTTAATACAACAATATTCGAGACTGTTTGTCATCGTTGAAGGGCACTTTTATCTAAAACAATTAAAATGTAATTTTATTAATTGTTATGTTGATGATTTATGATGAGCATCAACATTTGAATCTGTCAATGAATATACCATATTTAATAAATAATTATTATAAAGTTTATCTAACAACTAAATCTTAACTGTTTTTAACACCTTCAACAGTTGCCGCAAAATAAGGTTTGTAACTTAGCTAAGTGTATTTGCCTAAATTATAAATCAATATTTTATTTTAAGTATTGAACAATTTCGTTTAAGTACTCGTTAATTTAAGTAAACCATAAAAGCTTTAACGTGATAAACCTGCACAAGTATTACTAACTCTAACCAAAACTTTAAACACATTTCTCTTATCAAAAAAAATTAATTTTGGCTGTAAATTTTTTTGTTTTTGAAAATTCATTAAACAAATTTTTCCTAAGCCATCAATACTTTCACATTCTTAAATATTATGGTATAGCGATTACTGTTTTGATATTGTCTTAAAATTTTCTTAGTTAAATTTTTTTTTTTTTTTATTGAATATGCAGTAGTGCATTTTCCCATTTAGTATGCATAAAAAACATGCATTCCCATCATTCAAATTTTTGGATTGGTTTCTCTTAATAGTAAAGTGAACATAAAAACAAATAAATTAACACAAAACATGCATATCACATTAAAAACCAAAAACACGTTATAGTTTTTTGTTTCTTCAAATAAATGTTCATTTTTTGGATATTCGCCGTTGTAGATTTCTTACTTTGAAACACCGGATTTTGAAGTGTTCGCACATTTCACGAACCTGAAATGAGAAAAATAATAAATCAATTATTTCTTAATACTAAGTTCGAATGCAAGTGTACTTACGACACCCTGTCCATAATGCAGATGCGCCAGCGTCACACAAACGCATAAACCATAAACTATCATTTGCTCTGCGTCACTAGTAATTTCGTTTAATCCTACTTGTTCGTAAAACGGAAATACAGAGACGATTGTGGCCGCCAAGACAGGCCACAGGAAAGTATTCCAACCATCAGCCCGCGTGTCAGTCATCTGAGCGACTATCAATCGACACTGTAAAGGTAATTTCAATGGAAAATTATCGTCAAGTGAGCAATAAAAAATTTATTACCGCAATATTTGAGAAGACAGTGCCCAAAAGGACGAACATATATCGCGGCTCCAAGGCAACAATATTATTTCTTGAGAAGAGCACCCAAACTGTGCTGATTATAAAGAATAAGAACATTGGATACAGGGGACGAATCGCCTCAGTAAATGGACGCATCTTTCCGGTTTTGTTCTTATATGACCTTGGAACAAATTTTTATTAAATTTCATATGTTGATGGGTGAACAGAAAACTTACATGTAAATATTTTTAATAATTATAGGATGACTTGTGACCATGCCTGATATGTACAGGGTCATCTCGACGGCAAACGCCTGCGTAAAACCACCTGGCAATCGAAGTTTCCAAATTTCTGGCCCAAAAATCCACGTGATGGCTAACGACAGTGACACGCCCTGTAAAGTTAGACATTTAATGATTGTGCATAAATGTTATCGATTAAAACATATGTAAAATTGACCCACTTACCCACATTGTAAAATCATACCCCCATGGCAGGAACATCACGCCAGTATTGTATTTTTCGAAATGTGTCAAATAGAAGTTGAGAAACACGTTCCATATGATGAAGAACATTCTCAATGGCGTCAGGTCTGTGCCAAATAAACTAAAAATATAAATTGGAATAAGAACAGCCGAGTAGGAGTCCAATCCATGGTCGAAGAGCTCTCCCAGAGGACCGCTCGTTCCAGTGCGACGAGCCTGTTTTCCATCAATACCGTCTGCCACATAGAAAAATTGAGTAGTTAAGGGAAACCATTTTATGGACGATTAGCGAAAATAGATCAATTCACCTAATGTGTATGCTAAAAAGATATTGATGGCGGCAATTGGCCATACCCATCGCGGAATGGGATTTATTTCTTGTTCAGCCGCTGTGAAATCGTAATCGTAGTATCCAATTAGAAGGAAATTTACTACTGTAAGCAAGAAACCGGTGAAGGTTATCAGGTTTGGCGCCATCCATCGTGGAAAATACTGAAAATGTTTAACTTAAATTAGATGTACTCATGTAAGTAGAAAAGGGCATATCCAGCATGATAATTGAGCCAATAGACAATTGCATAGCAATGTTAAAAGGGCATCAGCAGTAAATGAAAATCAATGATAGGGGCAGGTAAGTATAGACAACATTGGCCTCATTTAATGATAGGTAACATACCTGGAAGCTCTACAAACAACAAATATGCTTCTGTCATACACTTATGTTGAAAACATATTCTCGTTGTCGGAGGGGTTGATTAATTGGAATAGAGCTCATTTAATTATTTACATATGCATGTTGCAATGACAATACAAACAGCGGGTACTAAGAAATTTAAAAGTAAACAACTGCTTGGAGTCACATAACTTCTGAAAAGTGCCGCATGAATATTAAAACATGCACGTATCCAAAACGATCGGTTGAGTAGGAGTAAGGACGAACTAAAAAGGACATCACAATTATCTCACCTGAACGCAATAGTTCCAAAATGGGTGCATAACATGAACACTGAGGATACTCGTATCCACACAGTTATACTGAAAAAAGAAAACAAATTGTCATTACTTATAGTCATTGCAAAAAAGATGTTTAATAATGAATTTTAATTAAACTATAATATTTTTTAAGTTGATGTTGAAAGACAATCATTTATCACTATGTTCTGTGGCTACAGAGAAAACGGAAATTGAAAATTATTTATAATATGATAACTGCCAAATGATAAGGCATTTTGGTCAGAAGGTCATCGGAAAATAAAATTATGTCAACGAAACCCGTTTTAATTGATACTAAACTTAAGTAATTATATATTTTTTATGGCTAATCTTCAGCAGGAATCGGTGATTTGTGATGTTTAGTAGCTTTGTCAGTTTTATCATTAGCGGAATTGGTTCCGGAAACAATACATATAAATAAACGATTTTGGGTAAAACATTACCCATTAATAAAATGTTACCAACAATACTTATTTGATTTATAGAAAAGAGAAACAATTTATGTTAATGTTTTTGAATAAAATGATGAACGTTAATTAAATGACAAAATATTAAATTTAATTGTGTATAATGATAATAATTAAATTAAGTATTAAGCGACACCGTCTTTGTTGGCAAATCATTCAAAATAAACTAAGACATTTGATTGGTAAACACTAAACATACATACACGTCATTCACATTCACTAAAATAATCCGTTTACTGCCCAACCTCCTTATCTGCCGACAACTGACTGATTTACAAGCCTTTTAACTGCACGTGTGGACCGATTGAATACATCAAACATCCGCTTTAACATAACCTTATGGTGTGTACTCCGAAACAAAATAAGTTCAATTATAGAACGAGGATTAAGAATTTCTTTTAGTCATTAAAATCATGTAAATTCTTTTATATGTAATTGACATCAATTTTCTAGCTCATATTTCATTGAGATTAAGTTAATCTACTCGTTTCTGTTATTGTTTCTTATTTCAGATTCGAATTCCATAAATATTTACTAAAAGCTCTATGACTCGTTTATTATTAAACCGCATCTGTTAAGTTCAATAAAAAAAACATTGCAACACATGACGATGATATTTAGTAAATAAACATGCTCGAATTGCAATTGTAAGAAAATAGCCAGAAACGATATGATCGACCGGCATGAGGCAGCATAATCAGAAGTGATAAGCCATATATTCTTCGTATATTCACCTCACATAAATTACGCGTCTTAAATGTCAATTCGAGAGATGATTTCACGATTGAGGCCGCACCCTGGACTTTTGGTGGCTCACTCGTCTTTATTGATAGCAGAAGTTTACTTGCATCGCAGACCCTGCAATCTTGGATCGAATTCCAAAATTTTATCTTCAAAATGGATTTTATTGCCTTTTTTGCGCTTTATTTTTAATTTTTTTTTGATGAGACTTTCTTTAAGTCAAATGCCTATATTAATTTAATTGGAGTTAAAACAACTAGATTCAATGAACTTGCGCAAACGTAATCAGTAGAAAATGTGTATAATTCAGAAAAAAACATGTGAAGAAATAGTTTCTAAGTTAAGTGTTGCTCATGTAACACATAGTTTCATTAAGATTTAACTGGATGAGGAATGAGAATACACAGACATGTGTGGGCACATAAAATCTGACAACCCTTCATGTTGTCTCTCTTTAAATTAAGATTATCAACTTTATTATTCGTATGTCCATTCAATGGTGATAAGAAGAATGTGGCGTGATTCGGTTCAGACTTCAGATTTGCCGGCACTGCCATGAAAAAATGATCTTGGATGCATTCACATTTATTGCACTCGCACAAATCTCTACGACATTAACGAGCGAAAATACTAGACAGACTTGCGTCTTTATCAGCTGAATACAGAAACGTGCAAACAACAATTCTGCGTCTTTCTACATTGATGATAAGATGGACAATTTATATTTGTTTGCTTGCTTGAGTATTTTTCAAATTTGCATTTTAACGAATTAAAGTAATTCTCTAATTTTACCGGCCGCAAACGAGTAATAAATAAATCAACATCAATATATGTGTAAGTATGGTATATCAGTCTTATTAGCAAGATGCATGCTACTAATTATAGTGATTTAGTAACCACTTTAACTGCTTTTCTTAGCCAGCTTCTGTCCACTGATAACCTAGTGCGTGACTTCCTCAAGGTGACTACCAGCTGTACGAATCGCTAAATTGAAATGCGTTGAGAAAGCTTTCGTCGGTACTTTGTGAGGCTCTTTAATTAAATTAAGGAATTGAACTGTTGCCAACAGTGAGTGAAGCAAAATAGACTTTTTTCCGTTTGAATAATTTCATTATCATTCTAAACTTAGAACTTTCGAAACATGATTTGTATTTTTTTTTAGAAATATTCACGCAAAATTATGACAATCTCAAGTTCATCCTCCCATACATATAAAAATAAAAGTTATTGACTTATGCATATAAGTGAGCTCATAAAAGAAAACTTGACTTTATGCATGTTTAAATGCCAATGAACGCGTTTCGTTTCCTTAAAATAGATTTTTGTTATTTTAAGAGTGTATTACAATGAATTACTTGTGTATAAAAGTATTCTTATATTTTATTTATTCATGCAAAATAAAATAAAAGACTTACAAAGTTCACAATCAAAGTTGAGAAATACGATACTCTGATTTTGTTTATATTTTAAAAATTTTAAAACTATATAATAAAAACATAATAGACAATTGAGTACTTTTCTGATAAGGAATGTGTAACAAGAATAACAAAATTCAACAAATTCTTTTTCAAATATTGAATTCTAATCTTAAACGACAATCTCTGAAAAATTGGCGCAGCATTTTTATTTTTATTAAGTAACCTCAAAAAACACTCATAAAGATAGATGAGATTATAAAACCACATACAAATAAAAACTGAATTCCTTCTTCAAAAATTACATTCAAAACGCACAAGAAATAACCAAATAAATTGTGAAACAAACTGTACTAAAAATACAATATTTGTCCAAGCCTTGTATCCTTACGAACCTTGTATCTGTCAAATCCTTTTAAATGAGCTTCACTCAAATATTTGATGCCCAACATTTCGAAGACTTTGTGTAGAAAACGAATCCAAAACTGAAAATTCACCGCAAAATAAAACCACTGAAGAGTTTTAATATTTTCTCACATTCACAAAGATTTTAGGTTCACTTTAAAGAATTTATGCTTGAGTCACTGTAAGAAAAATTATTAAAATTTAAAACTCATAAATATTGCATTCCCACTGAGTTTCTCACAAACAAAACACACACACGTGAACCTAATTGGATTTACTCAATGCGCTATTGGCAAGTGGCAGCATATTTCTACACATGCAATAAATATTTGCAGTTAAATTGCATTTGTTTGGTTCTAACTGGCACAGCACCCAACATTAAGATGTGCCGAGGAACTTATCACTTTTATTTTTTAGTATTTGTACACAAACGAATTTAAATAAGGCAATAAATGCTACAATTTGGAGCAGAATTCGCACAAACTCGCAGTACGACGCATTTTTTTAAAAAGTGAGTGCTGCTTTTCTTAGTTGCACAATGCCACTGAATAATTCATAATATTGAACTTGAAATTGTTTATTTTTATCCCATATAATAATGTTGCACTTTAACACGAACCGGCTCAGTCACTTTGCCAAACGGATGCCATCCACTGATGACTAGAGAATTACTGCTTCCACCACTGCAGACAAAGACCGACTAGTGCGACAGTCGACAACAGGCTGAGCCGCGAGTGTACGTCTTCACGCTTCGACCGTGCGTGCATGAAAGTCGCTGTTTTTTTTTAAATAGAAATATAGCCACATATATGTATACGCAATTTTTATTTTATATATTGAGTCCCGACTCCCGTCTAGCCACTTCCAATAGCGTTCTTAAGTGTTCGCGCAAACGTCGTAGGTCGTGTTCTCTGTGTACCCTCTCGGTTTCATTCGCTTACTACAAACTGATAATATGTAAATTCATGTGCAGCAGCATATACTCGACTGTACGAGTGTTCCATCATATTAAATCATATGAGCAAACACATTGTTTGATAACATTGGGAACGAATCCCGCGCTTCTCAACACGAGCAAGTGGTTGTTGCCGTGTAAATGCTGCAAAGAAAACACATATATCAACATTTCAGCATTTACGTTTTATGTATTTTTCGGCAGTCGTCGATGTCGAATATAGAATCCGTAAGGAATTCAAACGGACGCGCTTGCAGCACTGGTTTCGGCGGATTTGTCTTTCCTTTAAGTCTGTCCACTTTGTAGATTCTGTGTCTTTATATATCAGCTAAAGTTGAATGATACAGTAGTATTAGAGGTCAGCCAGCTGTGGGTGAACCGTGCAGATAACGATGTATCAACTTAGATTTTTGTCAGAACCTCAACATTTTACTCTACTTAATGGAATAAGTCTATTGAACCTAATCACTTGAACATGGAAGCTTTCGTATCCGGCTTGTGGCACATATAACAATTTAAACACGTGCGGATGGTTATCACCGCCTGGCAAATGGATTCTTACCTAATATTTAGTAGAATGCAAATTCTATAATTTCAGATAATTTGTTGGTATTAATGTTGTATTTTTACTCAAATTACAATTTCTTTTATCTTTAGAATTTAAGTAATTCTGTGAGCTGAATTTAAAAGTAAAGAAAAAATAAAAATATTATTGATCAAGAATCAGCCGACGATCTTTAACGATTTTTATAACGATTGTCGTTATTATTCGGAAGAGTATCAGCGGAGAAGATTGGAGAAAATAAAAGGCATAGTTTATGTTATATTACAATATATTATTTTCCTTGGAATAAATAAAGCTTCAAAAATATTTAAAAATTCAATGAGACCTATTCTTTTCTGTTTGTCATTATTTACACAAATATAATATGTTTTTAATAAAACATAATGATAGAGAAATTATATTTTACTCGTATTCACATTCCTCAACTTGTTCAATATCATAATCAAGATTAAAACAAATCACCAAATCCTTCTTCTGATCATAAACGGCAATCTCAAAATTTGAAATGCCACTTTGTAAACCAGCAAATGGTGTTTTGCCTTGAAAATGAATAGTTGCCGACTGGCCACGTCTGAGTGGACATGAATCGTCCCCCAGGTGGTCACAAGAATCTACGAATTCGGGAGGTAAAGGAAAAGCACTCGACACTCCGTCAACTGTTAACGTCACATTCATTGTCATCGATGTAATCTTGTTCTTTGCTGTAAATCCATATTCAGCGTCCACTGATGATTCTTGCGTCACGTAACATGGCTGCTTTTCGCAGCACCGAATGTAAACACTATCTGGGAGGGCCGATGGTGCTCGTTTGCCTGTAAGAACATTAGTTAAACTGTTTATTGCTCTCAATTCCACATTGTTAAAAAAAAGAAAAAACTCACATTCATTGACCCTCAACGCTTGAGCCGATAAAATTACCGAAAAAAATGTTAATAAAATAAAAATCTTCATGGCCTCTTTTACACAATTGATTGCTCGGCTGCAAAGGCTTGACTATATATACTGAATTCCCCACTCTTGATTCCCGAAAATTCCCGGATCGTTCTTGTATACAAAAGTATACTTCCGCACTTTCTCTTACCGTATTCGAGAATTCTGGTTCTGGACTTGTCGCGTCGTACCATGACCCATGGTGTTTTTTAAATTGCTATCAAAATTGCAAGCATTTTTATAATAAAAAAAAAAAAAACATGTTGTAATCCTAAATTGGTAATAATTTTATTTAAAAAATTCAATAGTTATCTTTTTATGGTTTTTATTAGAAATATGTTGAATTGTAAAACAATCTCTTT
>JANSTS010006067.1:11739-23065 GCA_026546915.1 Sylvicola fuscatus | reverse complement strand
CTGTTCAACTGAATTCTTAATAAATCAATCGTTTTTTGACGCGTTCAATTTACTTGCTTCTAATTCAATGCCGTATGATAATTTCCATACTTTCTCCGAATACACGAAATACTTAAAAAATAAACTTGAAATCTACATTGGCATAGACTCGAGAATATCCGATATACAAGATGATAAGACATTGATGTTCAATTCTCACGACCTTTAACTTAATAATTTGTTTTCAATTAAACAGAAATTAATTTGAAGAATAAGAATACAATTTTCTTTGTTTTCAATCAAATCTTTTAACGATTTTTTAAAAATGAAATTGTTGACAAAAATTTAATCGTTTTCGAAACTTTCTTGTCAGTCGTCCGAAATTTCGATGAATATGTTATCGAAGACGCAAACCATTCAAAGTCTAGGGATATTATTTCAATTTGTATTTTGTAAATTTTACTAACCATCTAATGGGAACCGGATATAAATTAAAGAAAACATATGACATTTTCGATATACATATCAAATGAAAATTATCCCATTGTCAAGATGACATTCCATTATGAAAATATATAAAGCAAATGACTTTTGAAAATTTTCCGATATACATTTTTTCACGCACATAATTTTCACTTGTTCGGCGGCCAGTTTGACTTTTGACGTGAGCGAGTTTGGTCGTGTTGAGAAATCCAAAGGGCGATCGAAATCTAGTGGTTTTGACATATTGAAAAATTGATTAAAAAAGTTCAGCAAAGAAAACGGAATAGATTTCCTGCAGAAAAAGATCAAAAATCAGTTCAGTGCAAGCTAGTGACAAGTGCAAACAATTAAGTGGCAGCAGGTAACGAGACAAATACACGGGATTACACAGAAGTCGACAAGACAACAACCTTGACAAATCTCGCTCATTCTCCACAAAGAAGGTATGTTGGGCGCTGCTGCAACGCAGAATTTTTCATCAATTGATTATTTCCTTCGCACAACATAATTTTACTGCATAAACTAACAAAAACTCATCTCTCTGGCATTTATTCAACAAATAATTAAGCGTTTTGTCTTTTTGGTTGTTCCATTTTTCATTTTCCTCAACAAACGAATTTTCCTGTGATGTCGCTAACACACTGCAATCATCGTCTTAATCCTCATTAAGTCACAACTAATCAATTATTTGGCAATAGACTTACCAAAAAAAAAACGAAAGAAAAGAAAATGGGTTTAGTTACGGCGAGCTTTGAATCTGATAGGCGAATTTCATGGAGAGTAATTGGACTGAACTGGAATGAAGCGGTTCAATGTTTTTACCATTTAATCTGGCTCCGATTACGGTTCATGCAAATCAAAGACGGGCAGTCGCTGCTTTGTACGATGGGCCAGAAAAAAGAAAATTCACTTTTCCCATCGCAATGCCTGCAATCGGTTTTGTCGGTTTTATGTATTGATTTTTCACCCCCTGGTGGATGGAAGCAGCGAGTGTTGTCGGTGCCATACCAGTGTTGGTGCAGCTGTGTGCGTGTCTATTCAACCCTCAGCCGCGCCGCTTCCATGTGCATAATGTGTCGCCACTCTTGTGGTGTGTGTTGGGGTGCTTTTCCCCGCATTTTGGGAGAAAAGCACGCGGGCATCGGGCGGAAGCGTCCGAGTAGTTGTAGTGGCACCAGTTTTCTAACAGTCCCATACGACCGCTGGCGCTTATCGCCCGCTAATATATGAATATAGCCTTAATTATTTAAAGGAAATGCTCCTATTAGGTTAAGTTGCTTTCCACAACTGTGTAATTCGTTAGTTTTAATAATGGTCACAATCGATTTTCAGAAAATCCTATGTATAGACAAGAAACGGAATCTAGAACTTGGTTTACGTAAGGTTTTTCACCCGGTGCGTCATTTAGGCTAGATTTTGGCGTTTTCCCAAGCCAAACTATCAGCTGTGACGTCGAAATGACGTAGCTAGTTGGCTGAATAGAAAGGGATGTTGAATATATTTTGGCAATTAACGTTTATTGCGAGGCACATTAACGATAAAATATTTTTCTAATTACCGCGCCAATCAACTTCGTCCTTATCAGTCGATTCAGGGGGTGGATTGCGTGCACAAATTGACTACCGCAACATTTTTCCGTCGTTTTTTTTTTCGATTCGACAAATTTTTAGCGGCGTAGTTCCAACGGCAAACTCACCTCCTCCTGGTCTGAGGCGCTTCGTCGTTTGGTGCTTAATTTCCGACCTATTTTTAGCAGTTAGAAAGCGATCAATGTGTATGCTGCAAAGTTGCTAAAAGCGCTTTCATAAGGCCAAATACAGACGCCGCGACGCGCCCGGCGCTGTTTACACTTCGATTTCCTTCAATCACTACCAAGTGTCATGACATTCCACAAAAAAGGCTGTATTATTTCTCAGTTTCCGTTAAAAAAAAACCCTTAAATAAATAAAATAAAACACACAAAAGTCACCTGACATTCTCCTGCACTTCATATTGATTTTTCGCTGTGTCGACGGTCGCCCTTTGTGGCCCCGTTTATTTGCATGACTCTTGCAATTACATTTACAATCATGTTTTGATTTTTATATTCTGCACATGCAATTTACTGCATTGTTTCTGTGCTATATTGCCGCCGATTCACTCATAAAGTTGCCCCTTTTTAGCCAAGGATTATGCAATTATGTGCACATTATGCTCGAGTTACTGCACAGCGCATATAATAGAGTTGTCGTTTAGGTGATCAGATCACTGCAAAGTTCCAGCAATCGTGTTGCATGTCTTCAGAGAATATGATATTTAGAATATTCAATTTGACACTTGACTTCTGACTGTTCAGTAACATTATACTGAAATCACCTGTAATTTTATTGTTTATCAAGGTAAATTTTACAGTTTTTTCCACAGTTACCTCTGTTAATAAATGATGTTAAATATTTGCAGGTAAAACAAATTTAATTGATTTTTTTTAATTGGACAAAAAAAAATCTGCAAGTAACAAATCAATGGCAATTCATTTCAATTATTTTTTGCGTACAAAAAGTTGAAATTACAATAAAACTCACTGATTATATTTGTCCGAAACGCAATTAAGTCTAGACAATAGAGAAAATACCAATACGACAATTAAGTGAATATTTCATAACAAACTATAGCGCTTTTCAGTAAAAACACACACACACACATGAAACATATACGATTGTCATGTGAATATATTTTCACGGAATATTACGTAACACATTTGTCATTGGAAACAGCAGTTCAGCAGACTGTTCGGTTGAAACTTAAAACAAGAAAGTAAACAAACAAACGTTTGACTTTTGCTTTTCACATAAAAAATGGAGCTAATTTCTTAAAGTTTAATGCAAACAGAAAGTAGAGGAGCAGTGCATCAATGAACTGCATCAAACTGATAACCAATACCAGTCACAATGCCAAAGCCTCATCAGGCATTCCTCTATGAATATCCATTGAAGTTCACACAGGTGAATAGTCTGCAATGACATACATTTGCACTCCACAGCGCTGCCGTCATGAATCGCAGTGTCCTACTTGCCTATACGGCACTTGCAGGTGCATCCATGCACTGCTTGCTAACTAAGTGCATTCTGTTGATTTACAATGCCAATTATAGCTTGTCTTTTAGTACTAATGTACGCCCTCCGGTCTCAAGTATCTGACCTATGCAAATGACAGCGAAATCTACTTGTTAGACTGAAACTCCATTGTTCGTACAGGTAACTAGAGTTCCTTCAAGTAATTGGATTGGGACTGCCTGCAATTAAATAAACAGGACGGCTGTGTTTTCATGTCATTAAGGATTTCAATGCATATAAATTGAGATTTAATATGTTTTTGTATGTTTGCAAAAATTTTATCAAGTCTTGCTTTCAATTTAATTAAAAGAATTTATGTCCTTGCCTGGCAGGAGTTTTGTCGTTGGAGCCAAAGTTTAAGGTGCACTTCGCTTTATAAACATTTATCTTTTGCTAATTTTTTAGTGTGAGAATAGTTTTTTTTTCCCTCATTACATAAGTCAGAAATAGGGGTGGTTATACACTTATAAGAATTGATATTAATATTGTAGTGAAATTGTGTTAATTAAATTAATTAGTTTATAACAAATTAAAATTTCTACACACTAATATGATAATTATGATTATCCGCGTCTTGCACTCACGTTTTCTTTCTGAAAACTGTCGTATTTGTTTGTTTTCTAAAGATCAGTGGAGATAGGAGTAATAAATACTCAATCACGCCTGAAAGTGATAAGTGATAAGGAAAGCCGGCTCGTCATATTTTCCAAATCGAATATTGAGTGCTTTGCTCACTCTGAGCTTCTTCATTACATCCCACCACTCCTCCAAAGTCAACAACACTGAAAATCGTGTCGAAATCAACATAATATGAAGTGCCTGCCACTTGCATGCAGAACCTGTACACATATTAATCAATCCGATGCTTTGAATGCACTCACCCCCGCGCGCAGAAATTCGCTGTCGATTCATTTTTTATTAAATTCAATATGTTGCCATTGAATATTTCCATTTATGCATACGGAGTTTATCTACGTATTTTGGATTTCAGTCAAGTGCTTTTTGATACAGCAAGAAAGGTCAAGTGTTTTTGCTGATTTTTTGTTGTTGTTATCCATTGTACGGGCATGTCTCTATCTCCTTGGTCCCTTTGCCAATCAATTGTGAACAGATGCTGCATGCAGAAGAGTTATCGCATTCAAATCCTTTTGAGTGTAAACAAATTTGTATTCAGTTTACAGAAAGTTTTCATCCATTTCGTGTAAAACTTCGTGCCCCTTGCTGAGAACTCTGATGCATAAATTATGTAGTATGTATTAAGAAAGAAAAATCATAACATTTTTTTAGACAACTTTTCCGCGGTATTTACTTAAAGGAGCCAGTCGTATATAATTGATACGTACTACAGAATTTATGAGGCTTTTCACATTGCATGTAAATGTATAATTTTTCCATGTGATAAAAGGAGCCATGCGTGTGACCTTGACAGTCCTACACGAATTCGCGTATAGGGTGAGACTCTCCCATTTGTTTACAATCTTCAAAAGTCGCTATATAGACGAATGTTTGCTGCGTAGCGGCCTAATAAAATGATTTTCGTGTTCACATCATTTGTCTTATGTGTTGCTATTTTGGTCGCACCATTTAAGGATATGCTTGAGGCGCAGGAGGACATAAAAGTTTCCTAACCGACAATGTTGGGCGCTTCCTGCACACCTGAGCGCAATTAATTGATTCGCCAAATCGGGTTCAAATGAAAATACATTTACGTAGGTTATGTTGTTGGTTTTCCACGGCGCCTTTACGAGAAAAGCTGCCACCCTCTCCCACTAGAATTCGTATTGGGTCCCAGCGCATGGAGTCGTCGCCAACAGCATGACGTCAACTTCTGCCGGTGTAGGACGGGCTTCAGAATTTATTTGCCTTTCTTGTTTCGCTGCGTTTGACAAAAGTTTTACTTACATGCATTTATAAGTATTTATTACAGACGCCGAAGTCAAGCAAACTTTTGTATTCGTCTTATTTGCTTTAACTTTAAAATTGTGCTTGAACGCTTTAGGTACTTTGTGCTCACTTTTATTAAGGGTTGACGTCTGTTACTGGCTAAACTTTTCTGTTGATAATTTTCCTACAAGACAAGCAACTAATGTAAAACGCCACATGCTTCTCAAAGTATAAAATTACGTTTATCCAATTATCTACAGATCATTTTCTGAAATGTTATACAGCAATTCAATATTGATCGGTCGTTTCTATATTTGAGACAAGGACATGTCATGACTCCACATACTTTTCGTATACTTACACACAAGAAGCTCCTTGTTATGGTAATATTTATCAATTCGTGACTTCGCAATTACTTGTACATATTTATGTCTTACAGTTTTTCGGTAATAAGTCTGTAACATGTATTTCAATTACGTTAACATCAATATAAATAAGGCGACGCTCGTGAGAGATGGGCGGCATCCCTAAATGAAAAGGGCTCCGCAATTGAATTTGTGTGCGTCGTTCTATGTGTTTGCAAGTGGTAATTTATTATGCAAAAAAGAATTTTGGGTTATTTGGTCACCGCAAACATTTCAAATCGATCTTTCAAGTTAGTACACGTCGAGTGTCTTCATAAAAAAAAAAACAAAAAAAAAAGAAGGAAAAAGTTTTTGGCAATCGCCGACTTCGGGTGAGTTCGAGCTTTGGGGGAATATTTATTGCAGCTGGTACAGCCTTTTCCCATAATCAACATGCCGACAAAATGCCTTCAGTGATACTTTGTTTTAATTTGAAATGGTATCGTCTAAACTTTTTTTTTGGATATACCCAGAAGCTTCGTGTTTTTGTATCTGAGTTGATATTTATGAAAGTAATTCAAATGCTATAAAGTCCTTCAAAACATTTAGATACTCATTTCATTGGACTTTTTCCGAATTGAACATGACAATTCCATTATTTTTACTTTTATTAAAACAGCAATTTCATATAATCAATATATCAAAAAACTTAATTTCGCCGCAAAAATGTGTCAGGAATAATTTAATCGTAAAACGTTCAAACCGATGGTTTTATTTTTATTTTTGGAAAACCATAACGTATTTACTTGGGCAATTTAATTAACAAATTTCTTTTCATCACCAATATTTATGTCTGCAAAAATAAGTCAATTTTCATTATTTGATTGTATTAAATATTTCATCGCAAGCTCCTAAAATTGGAAACAAAATAAGATGGAAAATTGTCCATTTCCCAAGCATTATCCGTAATCTCTGTCAGTGACATTTTATGACATGTCCCTGTTCCGGCAAAATCGTTTAGCTCAACTGATTTGTTGTTTACACAGACATTTTATTATTATCAGGAATATCATCTTAAACCCCAAATAGACCCGCATTTGGTCGATATCTTAAGCTTGGGAAATCTCTCTGTTTTTGTTTTAGCTGATCTCTTTTCACAATTTATTATGATTAATGATTCATTGTTTATTTATAATTGAAAATAAATTTATATAATTTAAATGCAAATTTGATAATGCAATTTACATAATTCCGCAGCTTAATTGACCAAATGAAAGCAAAAAATCCCCGCAGAGTGAAGTGCCGAAAGTCCTTTATTGTTGTTTCATAGAAATAAATTTAAACCTTCGGACATTGTTTTTCCATGAATGTAAAATATGAATTCATCAAGCCGAATTGTTCCGAATTAAAAAACATATTGCCCACTGCAAATATTGCGATTGCGATTGGACAATGGACAAGGGACGAAGATCCCTTTTTTGTGTTATGAATTTATTTATGTGAAAATTGAATGCGGCAGATAACAGCAACGAGTCACGAGTCATTTCTTAAACCATAGAAACGCATGACAAAAGCTTTTAATTCCCTATTACAATTATTATTAACTTGGAATCCATTTGGGTAATGGTTGGAGTGTCTGTGACTCTGCAGAGAATAACCGTGGCATTACGACTCATTAGGCCTCAAGTAATATCCCTTTTTCGGGCGCCTCCGAAACATTCGTCCTGCAAAATACACATCTGCGATACGCTGCTACCCTCGTTTCGGCATTCGCCTGCGAATTATTGCGTGCAAATTCAGTCGTATTGGCTTTTGGGGATATTCATTATATTTCAATTTATGGAAATGTTGCGTCCCAGCTGAGTCATATTCAAATAGCAAAGGTCGAGTGGGGCCATGGATACTATTAATCCTTTAGGTATGTGATATGGCCGGATCCTTACTGGCTAACTTTTTATGGGGGATGTGAAGATTGAATGTGTCCTTAAGAAATAAAACTGACTCGTATACTTTCTAGCATTCGAATATTTCCGTAATAAAAACATTATTCTTTATGTGGTTGTAAATTTTATAATCATGTTCGTACACATATTTATATTGTGCTGGTTCGAATTGCATGTGAAATATTTCTGTGAACTTTGGCCATGTGTGTTGATTATTTTTGTAATTTGAAAAAGGTTTTTTGCGATGTAAAAATTGTACGACTTTTTTAATGTAACATATTTATTGAATTCATATAAGTATTTTCAATTGATAAAACATTTTATTGTAATGAGCTTCTGAAAATTGAATTCGATCGATAAACAATCAAAATACGTTTTTCATATATAAAAAATGATAAAATAAAATCATACAAATATTGGTTTGAGATCTCAAATGGCTGCTTTAGATTCAAAAATAGAAACATTTTGAATGACAAATAAAAAGACTGACCTGAGCCTTTTGGGAAGAGAGCCGGCCATTTCGAATCCCAGAAAAACAAATATTGAAAAAAAATTAAGTCAAACAGTCAATATTGACTCATGATGAAACTTTTTTTGTGTAATAGAAAGTTAAAAACATGATTGATTGTTATGCAGATTAAACAAAACAAAAGAACAGTTGGTTCAATTTCTATTTCTTATCACAAAAGGGATGGGAATACTTGCGAGTTGCGGTAAAAGATTCAAATCCGGCGTTTCCTCTCATTATCGCTTCTTGCCATGACAATACATATTTTTTGCTCAAAGCTATCTATATTTGATGTGAAAAATTAGAATAATCTGAGTGCTTGGGCCACGGGGGATAAAGAAAATATTGGAAAGATTGAAATCAAATTTTCCTTCTTTACGTCTGTACATTTGTTATCAAAAAGAAATTCCTTCGTCTTTTGCGATTGCGAAATACTTCAAAAAGTATATATCCTCCAACATATCGCTTTCATGTCTTAAAACGTCTTGACTGAGTTCGTGTTTAAGTACGTAGTAACTTTCTGAATTTGTATGTGTTATGCTTACTGAAGCACACCAATCATGTACGAGCATTAATGAAATTAACTTTGTTTGCCAGTTTCAGTTGAAACACAATATTTTGTTGTGTTAATTTTTCGTTTGTTGCATAACTGGCAAGAGAACGTTAGCAGAATTAATTAAAATTCATGTTGCCCAAAGTTGTTTCTTTCTGTAAATCTGCAGCCACAGCAATGAAGCGAGTACACACAATCCAAATCATCGTTTTAATTAATTATGTTGCAAAACATTTCTGTTTCAAAGTTCAAATAAATGTCGCGAAATTTCCACCAGCGCGTGCCTCTTCTTAATTAGAGTCATTCCAAACAAAAGCTATAAAATTTATCTTGCACAAAAGTTTAACCCACGAACCGTCTCAGTTACAGCGGCAGGTAATTTTTTCCACCAAACTGGGTAGAATTTAAACGAGTCGACGCCCACGTCTGCCTTTTCCTATCATTTAATCATTTTCTTGTGTAGAGCGACAAGGTCGATTGATATCTCATTACACAAGATGATGAAAATGACCCTTATAAAAGGGATGGGCATAAATAAAATGTGATTGCGATCGTCTGGCCGGTGAAACAAAAAACAAATAAAACGAACCAAATGTTCCAGAGTTAATCTTACGGCCCATAAAGCTCCCGCATCGTTACATGAGAAACCACAACGGCAGTGATAAACTTTTTGTTATGCTAAGTCAAGTCATGCTGGAAATATGTCGCTAGCCTCGACCGGATGTTTGTAGTTTATTCTTCTCAGTTTAGCATTTAATTCATTATTAATGTAACTTACACCAGCGAATTTGCATAAGAAAAAAGTAATTTGTCTGTGTGAATGTCTGATTTCAAAAAAACAGTTGAATGCCGAATGTCAATAGGGCTTCTGTCCGTCCTTTGGTATTCAATTTCACTATTCTCCCAACAATGGTACCTGGTGTCATTCAATTCGATTAGGAAAATTTTGAAATTCGATACGGCAAAAAGTGCAATCAACTTTCTTTTCGAATGGCCGGAAACCAGCGGCTCTTACGAGCTTAGAATCTTCACGCCTACCAGCGAAAATACAATCATCTGTAATGTGTCGAAACTGCTTTTCATTTCAGTGATGGAGAGATTTGTCTGAATTGAATTACCCGCATCTTTGCAGCGAAAACTTTATTCATACATTCCTATGTCTATGCGACAAAATTACAATTCAACAAAGAATTCACTTAAAGCTATGGATGTATGAACTTGGAATAATGATTATGCTTTGTCTTCCGCTGCAGACTCCTATCTCTACTTGTATAGTCTAAGACTGCGTGTCTTGTAGATGTATAGGAAGTCCTATACGATGTGTTAATTATAAAATACATAAAATTTGTGTACGTTTGTGGGTGGCAGTGTTAATTTTCGTATATCTATTAATCTTCAGTCATTATCTTCCCCATGCCAGGCAGCAGACATAATATTATATGTGAAGCACTTCAAAGTTAAGCCAAACACGTTGAAATGCTGGGTTTCTAAAGCAGACAAAGACTTAAGAACTCAATTATTCAAATGTAAAAAGACTCCCGCCAATCAGCTGATTGTACAATTT
Source organism: Sylvicola fuscatus (assembly GCA_026546915.1). NCBI lineage: Eukaryota > Metazoa > Arthropoda > Insecta > Diptera > Anisopodidae > Sylvicola > Sylvicola fuscatus. The sequence continues at coordinate 12,715 of JANSTS010006067.1, read as the reverse complement.
TTGTGACAATCTCACGTATTACTTCTGTAGTTTAAACGTGACTTATTTAATAATACATATTTCATTTATTTAAATCATGATTAAAAAAATCAAATTTCAAAGTATTTAAATCCAATTTTTTTTTAAAGCCGAATGGCCATAAAAAAGTTCTGTAAAAAAAACTATGTTTGACGGTTGAATTTATGTGATGGCCCATTATATCAGAAGTCTAATCGATTTCTCGAAAAATGTGTCAGTCTGACGTGAATCGGATTGCTATCTTGTTTCTTTTCTCACCAGCGAAGTGCGTATTTATTTCATTTTTTTATGTGCGTGATCAGCACTCCCGTACGTCACCATTTCTTTTCATTGTTGGCCATATTTGTCATTTATCAGCTCCATACGTGTATTAAAGCCTTTGTATGGAAAAATACTAAATATAGCCGAAATACATGCAGGCATTTCATTAATATGTGCAACTGTGACGTCAAAATAGGCATATTCGCTGATTGCCACACACATCAATAGTCAGATTGATGTCTACTTTATTTGTGTCACATCCAATTCGGCCCACACTTGACGGATGTCCCTGGAAATTTCGTAACGAATTTTTTGGCTAGATTTCTATGGACTTATCAATTAATCTATCTAGAGAACATATAAATAAGAAGCCGAAAATAATTAAAAACGCACCAGTCCTATTCATTTTCATGTTTACCCAAACTTTTATAAAATTGCATGTTGTCCTTTATCGTTCATTGCACCATTTATGCAAAAACAATGAAAAAAAACAATGTTTTACCAGTTTTTTGTATCAAATGTATAAACATGATTGTTAAATTGCTGCATTTTCATTTTTTTTTTTAATGTAAACAAGTTCATTTAAATTTATAGCATTTATATAATTTACTGCATAAGTTTTGTAAGCATGGAATGACTCAAAGCACTTAAAACCATTTAAACGTAAATGTGGATGATTCATTTGTAAAATTGTTTT
>JANSTS010006065.1:0-24565 GCA_026546915.1 Sylvicola fuscatus | reverse complement strand
AGTCGTACACACAGGAGACGTATCTCACCAAGCACATGCAGAAGCACGCCGAACGGCCGGACAAGCGGCCGCCCATAGCCGGCGTCCTCGCCAACCTCAATCGCAGCAGCGCCGCCAGCAGCAACAACAACAACAGTAGCAACACAAACAACAACAACAACAACGGTGGCGGCGGCAACATGACGGTGTCAATGAGTGGCGGCGGCGGCAATGTGCTGGGCGGCCTACCGTCGGCCGGTGATCATCCGTACTGGCCCAAGGTGAGTCCGGATTCGGCGGCTGCCAGTCTGGCTGAAGCTATGCAACAGCAACAACAGCAGCAGCACCAGCAACAGCACCAGCAACAACAGCAGCAGCAGCAACAACAGCAGCAGCAGCAGCAGCAGTACGACTTTGCGCTGGGACAACAGGCGGTGGCTGCCAGTGACCACCTGCACCATCGTACCTTACTTGAACACCATCGCAGCCTGAACGGTTCCAGTGGCAGCCAGCCGGACGACAGTGGCGAGGATCTGGTGGTGGCACGTCAACAGAACAACAACAACAATAACAACAACAACAGCAGCAGCAATCTGTCGCAGCATTTGGCGACGCAACAGGTGGTCAGCTCGGCGGCCAGCAGCTACGACGCGGCCAGCCTCACCAAGAGCACAGCCCTCACCAATTCCGCCTTTACGCCGATAAACGCGATGACGCCGCACCTGAACCCACTCGGTCACCACGCGCTGGCGCAGCGACCCTACCTGTACGACTTCCAGAGCAAGAACGTCAACCAGAACGTGGGCAACGCGCTCTCCAATCAGTTCATATCGCTGCATCAGATTCGCAACTACACCCATCAGCCGGGCGGCACCTCCGGCCTGATGCCATCCGACCATCTGATCGGCATCGGCGTCGGCGTCGGCAAGGACAAAGGATAAGTTTTTTTTGACGGTAGAGAGCTGCGCTTGTTTCGGCGGTGTTTCCTTGTCATATTCAAATATTTCATAAATTTGATATTAGATTTAAGATAAGTAGTAGGAGGTGCTGATGAAAAGTGATCTTTTGAATTGTGACAGAAGCAACGGTAAAACAGTTTCTTTTCTTTTGCATGGATTCGTCGCCACATTTTTGTTTATTGATTGCGTTTGTTTTGATAAATTGTGAGAGACGGAGTAGGGTTGGCAATGGTTTGGGCCGAACCTATTTGAAAACGCCACGTTGCGGCAAGTTTTTCAAATAAATTGGGCGCCAAACCGTTTTTCATTTTCTATTTTTAACTATTTTTTTGTTTAATGTAACGAAGCTGCGTGATATAATTGAACTAAATCTAGGATCTTTCACATATTTTGACGTGTGGCAGTCGCCCCTCCACGTGGGATGGGCGCAGGAGCCTCGATTTTGTTTCGTTTGCATTTAACTGACATATATTAATATGTTTACCATTATGATTAAGTAAATAGTTCTTTAGATCTCACATTAGACGATTAATCGTTTAGATATTTCTCTTATCTTCTTTTACTTGCATTTTTTTTTGTTTAATACAAATATTGTACATTTTTTCGTATCTACTTTTTTAATTTGGTTATTGTAATTAGTTTAAGGCCACTCTTTATGTACTGTGGAACAGATGCTCAATAAGTTTAGTGTTGAGATTGTGTCTAAATGCTGTAATATAATAACACTTAAGGGACGAAGGATTTCAAAAGAATCACACGCAACTTGTGCGGAGTTTGATCATTATTTCTTTAATTATATTCTTTTTTTTTTCCTTTTTTTTTAATTGTACACAAATGAATTCTATATACAAACACATATACATATAAAATATAAATGAAATATATTATTTTAGTACGATAATGATAGGGAAAGTGAATATTTTTAAAACTGGGCTGTATATTAAAATCACGACGAGGAAGGAGTAGTTTTAACGATTTAAATAATAGTGATAGGGATAGCAATAATACAATTTATTATTTATATTTAAATGGAAATTGAATTGAAAAAAAAAACATACAGAAACAACTAAAAAATTACCCCGATTTAGGCGAATTTCACTTAAAACAACAAAAAAACTAAAAACAAATCACACTCAAAAATTATTATGAATAATTCGCCGTACTGTTAATGAGTTTGTTTCAAACTAGCTGGGTGACTGTTGCGTCTTGAAAAAGGATGTTTTTGTGCATTGATGCAAAAATTAAAATAAAATAGAATAAAAAAACTAAAAAAAAAAAAATGTACAATTTGTTTTTCACAACCCCTTTTCGCATTTGACATATGTTTTTTTGTTCGATGCAACTATCAGCTGACCATTTTATTGTATTTGTTTTTTGTATTTTTAAAACAAACATATTTCAATATTTTCAAGCTTTTGATACCTAATTTAATAAACGATTTTTTAAATTACACTTTTCTTTTATTTGTTGCCATTTTTTAAGTTTTTTTTATTTAATTTTCTACCGATTTTTATAGGACAATATAAGGTAAGTAGTGGAATATGAACGTCTTTGTTTTGACCTCCTGCGAATTCTGATTTCTGCTCGCCTGTTACTTTTGTATGAGAAATTTGGAGAAATTGTAACAGGCGAGCAGAAACAGCAGCAAGTTGATTCAGAATTTAGAAAGCGCCTGCATTCAGGCAATTTAACGACTTTGTGTTGACCTGCTGCGAATTCTGGTTTCTGCTCGCCTGTTACTTTTGTATGAGAAATTTGGAGAAATTGTAACAGGCGAGCAGAAACAGCAGCAAGTTGATTCAGAATTTAGAAGCGCCTGCGTTCAGGCAATAATAGTCAAACAGACTTACGCAGAAGACTAGAGGCCACTAGATGGTGCCAATGTCGTTTTTAGCTAAGACGAGATCCATATTTGTGGGTTTGATCAACATTTGCGATCTCGTGGAACATATTTAACCAATAATCCCCCCACCAGAAAAAAAAACGCAAATTACGCATCGAGTTGAATTGTCTTTATTTAAAAATCTTAATAAAATTATACAAAAACAACTACCAATTAGAATCTAAGCACATTGCACAAAAGAAAAATACTTTAGTAAGGACGAGGAGGAAATCAAAGGGCATAGGATAAGGAGACTTACAGCAAACATGTGAAGAGGAAAATAATCAGGCAAGCAAAACTTCTCCCAGTGCTTCAATCCACAACAATAATAACTAATAACATTTGTCTGGAATGAACGCAAATAAATATAACAATAGATAATAGGAAAGAAAGTAAAGGAAAAAGAACTTTAAGAAGCAAGTCTTTTCAGCGTTTAACATTAATCAGCTAAGCTCTAACGTGTTTGGTCATATTATCGACATTGTAGAGTGTCTTGAGTACGTCATCCATCAGAATGAGCGCCAGCCTCATGTTGAGCTGTTTGTGTTGGCACATCTCGAAGAAATTCAGCAGGCCGGAGCGAGTCGTCTCCGAGCCGACCAAGTGCTTCAAGTCGTCTGACAGCAGCGCAAACAGCGAAATCTTGGCCGCCATGCGGGTCCGCAGCTTGGTGTTGTCTTCGCGTGGACTATGCCGCTTCTGCCTAACGCCGTTCGGCCAAATGCTGGACCTGCAAAATCGGGAAAACGGTGTCAAGAAAACAGCTAGTTGATGCGATCAGTTAACTCACAATATTGTACTGAGTAGGTGCTCGATTCGATCCACTTCAATCATCTGCTTGGCGGCGTGCAGAATTTTCTTGTTGGCCGCATGACTCACCCAGGGAGCGCCGAGCAGACGATTGATAATGCCTCGCCGCAGCCATTGGGAACGCGTTTGCAGATCAAACACTTCGTCCAGTAGATTGAGGGCCGAAGTCAGCGATGGATATTCACTGGATTGCTAAAAACGAAATGGCATTAGGCCGATGGCGACACCTCTATGAACTTTACTTACATCCAATGGTATTTGAGTGACACCCAGAAATGATGGCTCTTTCATTGGACCACGACCGAGCAGTATTTTGGTGATGCCGCCAACCAGACTGTCAGGCATATTTTTAATAGTTCTCATTCCGCTTCGCAGCGGATTTACCAGTGTTTCAATCTACAAACAGAAACAATTACGTCAACAATTGAATGGTAGGAGGGTGAACAACGTTCGTACCGTTCGTATGACAGCGCCGCCGTGAATCTTTTTGTCATTTATGTCTGGCTCGAGGAAGTCCCTCATAATGGCGTGCAGCTCCTCGTCGTTTTGAAGACACACAATGGCCAGGAATTCATTGAGCAGCGACATACGATGCTCCAACACCGATCGTTGAGTATTTTGGAATGCTTTCTTCGCCGGAAATGGAATTCTTGAGACGCTCGGGAACCGCTTCGCCAACGTCTTCTTCAGCTCCAAAAATCTCGAATAGCGACGGTAGATGTGCCAGCTCTTCTGCTGATTGTCCTCCACGACGGTCACTTGAATAGCATAGACGGCGTACTGACCCTCGCAGTGAATGGCCGTGTTAATAATTTTGGCCGACAATCTTTGCTGTTGGACAACAACTTTGGGCAACTGCAAACGATTTTGGGTAAGCGAACCGAACAGAAGCAAACAATTGGTAATAGACGAACCTCTGGCCTGGGAACTGCGGGAGCACTGTGTGCCCGTTCAGCAGACCCGTTCCAGTTCACCGTCAATTCATCACTTGACTTGATGCTATTCGATTTGGCACGATGCGTCGACGCGTCAACCGGCAATGGCGGCGCCTCCTGGTGACTGCCACGTCGCTTCTGCAAGAACAAACCAGTGCAGTCGCTGTGTGACCGTGAATGCTTGTAACTTGTCACATCCAGATGTGATGATGACAAGTCATTGGCTTCTACTGGCTTGCTCTCGTGCACCTTAAACTCATACTTTAGCGAATGTTGGCTGGACGTCTCAATGTCATCGTGATCCTCCTCCTCGATGTCATCGTCAAACAACAAATCACCCGAATTGCTGTCGCTGGCTGTGTCGATGTGGGTGGCGTCTAGTTCGTGCTCGCTGTTCTGCAGCTCCAGCTCCAACAGCAGCTTTCTGTAGGAGGTGCTCTGGTAAAATTTGTTCAGGAACACATCCTCGTTCTGTCAACAAAAAAAACACAATTACTGACGGATTCACGCTGGCTGGTTCGGGGTTAGAGCATACTTTTAGTTTCTCGTAGACAAACTTACAAATCGAGTCGAACCAAGTGCTCTCGGGCACAATGGCATTGTCATTTAACTTGATATTAAGCACCTCCGCCAAACCTGGATCTATGTTGAGGTAATTTTGTGACACTTGCACCAGGTACTCGGTGTATATGTTGGCGGCGCGATCGCGAATCACTTTGTGAGCGTCGTCGCGACGCGTTTTGTTTGTTTGCAGCTCGGCCAGACATTGGCTGGTGGCTAGCCGCCATTCTATTTGGGAATAATTGTTTAGTGTCGAGCCAGTGAAATGGAAGCTGCACGAATTACCTTGAGCTGTCAGATAAAAGATTACATACTTTTGCAGATTCATAGTACTTAGGTAGTCCAGGTAGTAAGACAGAGCCAATTCTTTAGTGAGTAGTTCGTCGAGCGTGAGTATCGGCAGATTGGGAACTGAGCGTTCCTTTTCAGTGCGGCTGAATTCTGAAAGTTGGGCAGTTATTTTTATTTAGGTCAAATTCATTAGGGTTTTTTCAGTACCTGACTTGTTGATTTGTAAATGACTTATCCGCAAATCGATCAGCTTCTGGGTGTATCTAAGACTGGCAATCTCTGCAGCAAAATTGGGATCTTTAAATTTCTGCAAACAAACAAACACTCTTAATATTGTCAAGAAACGTATGAGCACATCCAAAAATACCAAATCCATTTCTTTGGTTATCAATTGGCGACAGGCCCTCAATTCCGACAGGTCAGAGCACTGTCGAACCAGCTTCATGAAATACTCTCCAGGCGGTGGTTCCTTGGAAAACTGATGCAACTTTTTAGCCAAAATCAAATTTTTTGATCTGAAAATTCCTTACCAGTCGAGCCACTTGCAAATTAATGAAATCCGGATCTGAGACCATAATGAGCAAAGGCTTGGCGACCACATTGGCCAACAGGGTAGCGAGAAATGTGCGCAGCGGAAGACACGCAAAGTCCTCCTCAGGCAAGGTGAAGTAAAGCACGGTCTCCATCACACTGGTCAGGTATTCTTGTGGGGAGACAGTTAGCAAACATCAAATGCAATCAATAAAGCAGAACTTACTTTCAAGTGCCCGCTCGTCCAGACACTCGTTCCTGTACAAATCACAATGGCTGAAAAACGCATTAAGAAGCTTCGCCTCCGGATCGGTCAGACTCTTTTCATCGGCTGTCGCATTTGAGCCACCCTTGGACGAGGCAGCCGCCGTCGCCGCCGCCTTCTGCGTTGCATACCAATTCAGGTCGGTGTCGCTTTTGTTGCGGCGGTGAGATGCCGCCGCTTGCGGAGGCTGCAGCAGCATCTGTTGGCGCCCAGTCACACTGCCGCGCTGCTTCTGCGGCGAACTCTTGTCATCATGCGCCGGCTTCGTAATGGCCTGGACGGCGAGGCGGTAGAGGCGCGTGTGGGCGGCCACATGGTCCACCAGCTTGGTGGTCATGAGCGGCACCCACTGAACAGTGCGCACGCGACTCGCCACATTCTGGATGGACTCTTCCATGCAGTTGCGCGCACGATACTCACTGAACTCACGATTGTCGGACAGCGAGATGAACCACGAGGCGATAAAGTCACGGACGATGTAGTCGAGCAGCGTGTGCAGCAGCTGGTCCAGCGACTTGATGCCGCTCAGCATCGCCTTGTGACGTTGCTTGGGAAGGCCGTGGTCGTCCAGCGTGGCATTGTCTTTGTGTAGTTTATAACGCGGCGGTGTGGCCGCTTCCTCGCCGAGTGAAACATTGCCGGCAGCCGATGTGGACGAGTTGGCGGCACTCGCGGGCGAGCCTGCTTCATTTTGATAAGCGTCGAATAAGATTCGGTTTGAAATTAAAGGTTAGTTTGCTTTTGAATTCGACAATATTTTCGTTAAGTCTTGCCGGTTTTGGGGACGATTGAGGAAGCCAAACTGGACACTTATTTCCCCTAGACTTACCCTTAGCTTTGCCAATGTTGGCGGCAGCTGCCGCTACAACAGCCGTCGCCACAGCGGCGTGCTCGGCTCCCACGGAGCGTCTCTTCTCCGTGTATATTTTAATATTCTCAAATGGCTTCCAACCATGACGCTTCTCTTCCGGCACCATCGATTGATGGTAGTTGTCCGGCAGATGCAAGTCATGATGCTTGTGGCTGTCCAGCACAACTTCGTGACGCAACTCATCCGTTAAATGATGCTTGCCAGCCCCTGACTGGCAGTGGCCGTCTTTAACGTGTTTGTGGCCGTGCTTTTTGAACAGCAGCTCAATGCCTGAGTCCAGGATGCTCTTCTTGCGACAGTCTATGGTGTTCTTTGGCTGCCTCGACTCCGTTTGTATTTTAATATTCGGCGAGAAGAGCACAATTGGCTTTTGATCGGAGACTACAACAATGCAGACGCACCCATTTTACATAAATCCATTAAAGTTATCTGGCTGGCATGCTTCAGCTTCGGTGTTAATATACATTTAGCAATCAATATACAAATGTGAGTCGCATGCACTTAGTAAATGTTGAAACATGTTATCAATATAAATGCACAAAAATCAAGCGCCGGAAGGGCCAACAAAAGATATTTGTGAGTGATAATACTGGCCGAGTGTTGACAATAAAAGATACAGCGCTGGCAGGGCATGCGGGAGAGTCACAGCGAATTCAATAGCAAACTAAAATCAATTGGTACTCATAGATTTGAGGTTACTCACTCAGATTGAGTCCCAGCGTTCGCGGAGCCTCCAGCGGGTGGTTTTGGTGGTGTGACGCTGACAGCAGCTGCTCGATGTCTCCATATTGCAAATAAATGACCGACAAGATGCTGAGCAAATGGGGCAAAACAAGACATATTAACAATGGATTCGTTTTGTGGGCGTCTTGGCGGTCGACTTACCCCAGAACAATGCAAATGACAGTCAATGCAAATGTGATAAAGATGAGCAGGCCAAAGATGTGAACAAACAACGCGACCAGCACCACCGCCCAGCTCCAGTATTTGTACTCCATGGCTGGACGACTCCTCCTCGGTTCGATGCAGCTGGCGCTCTGGACGCTGACTCGTCGTGTGGCCGTCAGCTACTTGTTTCTGTACATTTTCTACGCGATTCTATTTACTAACTGGCTGCTTCGGACGTGTTTGGCTAAACAATGGTTGGTCGCGGTGGTCGCGCTTCTCACTTATGTGTTACAGACTTTAGTTTGCGTTCTACATTTAATGCAATATGCAATCTTTTGTGTGAAATGCATTTTCTTTTATTTAATTGCAAGTAGCAAATTATGATTTGACAGTTGCCAACTGACACGTCAAACCTTTTATATATATATGCGTGTATATAATTTATATAAATGTCCTGACTGTATTCACCATAGTTATAACTATGGTGAATTTTTGGTTGAATTAACGCGGTATTTTTGAATTTATTAAGTTTTGTATAAATTCTTTTAAAATGTTTAACTAAAGTTTAAAGTTTGATTCGTTTTTAACATCTACATTGGAATGATGTTCATATAAATAAAATTGCCTTCATTTGGAGAAGTAACTTTTTCATTCATCCTCCAATTGGCTTTTAAGTCAACTTAAACTATAGTTAAGCCAAGTAAATCGGCAGATACAGTTAAACTTAGGAAGTTTCCTTCCACATAAAATATGTGTAAACAGCCATTCAACTGAATTCCTTTTAAAAAAACGTCTTGACCAAATGCCACCAAACCTAAGTATATAAGATTAGGGATGACAATTACTAAAAATTGCACATTTAAAGTCAAGGTCAGGTTATCGACCAACCTTGATTTCATTTAAATAAAAAAGCTCGAGATGTTTGTCTATTCCTTACCTCCAAATAAAAACTGCTTGAAATAAAATATCCAAATCACGCCAGTGATGTTTGTCTGGCGTGATTCGAATGGCGAAAAATCGCTGCATCACTTCCGAATGCTATCAATAATATTTCTTTTCTGCTGCTGGCAATTATCATAAGCGGTGGATGGCATTTCGTCTGCCAGTATCGAATCAGGTGCACTGGCGAGCAGGTCGCATCGCCAACCGGCAGCATGGCCAAGTTTATAGCCACAATCAAGGCGGTTATAACGCGCATCATCTTCAGTGCTCATGGAGTAATCGCCATCTGGCAAGTGACGCAGTACAAGAAGGATTTGCTGTACTGGGCGCTGTGTGCGCCCATTGGCGTCCTCTTTGTGGAGGCAATCTTTACGTTGGCTATAAAAAAGAATCAAGAGTGGAGATGGTGAGTGTTGTGTTGCTATCTAATTAAGAAAGTGAATTGTCTTCAAATTAAAAGATTTTCCAATCAAAAACTACTTCAGTCAGAATCGGGTCAGGCAATCGCCCGAAACGCACCGGAAACACCGGAAATTGAAGTTCGTATTGGGTTTTCCATGTATGAATACCAATTGTTGTGCTGACACTTCCGCCAAATTTCCCTAAGTGGCTTCCATGAAAACCATAAAAATCAATATGCCATGAGGGCGATTGCCTATCGAGTTGTCTGCAACAGTTGTCAAATAAAAAAAACTGGGTCAATCATTTGCAGAGCTCATCGAACCTTTTCTTTTGGCAGGTTTTGTCCGTCTGTGTTTCTGTATCTTAGCAGCGTCGTTCCAGCCATCTGGCTTCTGGAGCTGGACAAGGTGGAGCGTCGTCTGCGTGTCGACTATCATGACGCCATCAACTTTACCGCCGTCGGTGCTGACCTCAAACATTTGGATCAATATTTGGGTGTACAGATCAAACTGCCCGACATCCAGGTGGACGCAGAGACATGGATAACATTAATCGAACAATTCCTCATGTTGATTCTGATTATCGGACGTTGGCTGCTACCGAAGGGCGACCTCACTAGAGACCAGCTCAGCCAGCTCCTCTTGGTGTACATTGGAACGGCGGCTGACATCATTGAGTTCTTCGACTCGTACAAAGACAACACCATCGCCAACGAGCCGCTGCTGGTGTTCCTGACGCTGGGCATTTGGTCGTGGAGTCTGCTGCAGTTTACCATCGTGCTGTCAGCGACTAGATCGCGCAAGCCTCGCGGTGGTGGCACGTCCAATGCCGAAGATGATGCGTAAGCCTGATTGAGTGCAATCTTTCGCCTCTAACTTTCCTATTTACAGTGACAACAATTGCTGTAGTGGTTGTTGCTGCAGCATAGACGTTTGGGGAATCGCCTTGAATATTTTGCTGCAAGACGCTCCGTTCTTGGCATTTCGACTTCTTATCATCATCCATTATAAGATTATTAGCTACATGAACGTCTTCTTTACTTGTAAAATTTTGCGTAAGTTGAATGGTGTGAAGCGATTGTTAATGGTTCCTTGATTTCTATTGGAGGCAAAAATACTTTGGTGATTTTGCTGCAGTTGTATCGTCTCTATGTGGTGCATACGGAGACTGGGAAGTCCAAGAAAGAGTCAAAGCCGAAAAAAGGCCGCAAGAAACGAATCAGAACCAGACCGGTGAACATCTCTGACGACGAGGTTTACACAATCAGCGAAAAACGAACGGCTAAAAGGTAAAATGGTGAGGATTAATCGATTTGTCGCTGAATCAATATCATTGCAGACGAACTGAAGATCCGGAGGTGCGGAGGGTTAAAAAGTCAAATCCGAAGAGAGCCCAAAAACTAAATACCACTCGCAAAGACACTGGATATTCGACGGCAGATAGTTCAGATGAACGAGACCACAAACGCAGCAAGAAGTCCAAAAAGGAGCTTGTCGAAGTTAACTCATCCAGTGAATGTGAGTCTGACAGCAAGCCAGCAGCCAGCCAAAAGCGAGTCAAATCGAAGCGGTCCAGTTCAGAGGAGACAAAGTAAGTGCCATCCGTGGTTCGATCCAAGGTCGAACGTTTGATTTTTTTTTCATTTCAGGAAAACCAAACAAAAGCGGGATAAAGAATTTGAAGCTGTCACCGAAGAGTCCGGCACTTCCCGTCTTGACGTTGTTAATGAAAAACGTGCGAAAAAGAAGAAAAAGAGGGCAAAGTCGACGTCTTCCGAATCGGAGTAGAATTTTGGTTGTTGTGCAATCCTTATCAGCAAATCAGTTCAATAAATGCGTTCTTTGGTTGTTGTCAATGCCTTCTTTCATTTCTCCAAAGCCAGGCTAATTACTTTGAACCGCTGGCCACTGGCCTTTGATGGTGCGGTCAGGATGCTAGATAAGACTATGACCTTACATAATTTTGGAACCGCAATTTATCCAGTTGCGGTCAAACATATTCGATAACTTTGTCACTATAAAAACGGTAGGGATTCCAATGTTGAGTATCAGTTGTTTCAAGTGCATTGCTGGGAGGTGACTACAGCGTTCTGACCAATAAAACCGTTCCAAGAGTGACCAAAAAATCGAGAAAGCATCGAAATGGCCGACAAGAAGAATCTGCTGTTGTTGTTCGACCGGCCCCAGGAGCCGGTGTTCATGACCAAAGGCACAGGTGCAGGTTCAGTGTTTGATGTCCCAGACACCTTTCTCACGGATCGTTATCGCCCCATCGGCACCGAGGTGCAGAATCGTTTCAGTGACACGGCTGACATACGCATCCCAGTGCGCAACATAACCATACCGGATTTGAGTGTGCCCATGGAATTGGGACGCCACGAGAATTTCTCCGTGTTCTTGCCCAAGCATCAGCGTCTGGCTGGCCGTTTAGTTGACATATTCGTGGGTCTGCGCAACATTGAGGACCTCCAAAGTGTGGCCGTTTATGCACGTGATCGTTTGAATCCGCTGTTGTTCAACTACGCTCTGTCGGTGGCATTGCTGCACCGTCCAGACACCAAGGATTTGAATTTGCCGCTGCTGTTCGAGTCATTCCCGGAGAAGTTTGTTGACTCCAAGGTCATCAATGAGATGCGTGAGGAAGCAGCTGTCGTCCCAGAGGGGTCTCGCATGCCAATTTTGATTCCGATCGATTACACCGCCTCCGATTTGGAAGTTGAACATCGTCTGTGGTACTTCCGTGAAGATATTGGCATTAATCTGCATCATTGGCATTGGCATTTGGTCTATCCATTCGAGGCTAGCGATCCCACCATTGTCGCCAAGGATCGCCGAGGTGAATTGTTCTACTACATGCATCAACAGGTATGAATCTATTGTTTTGTTGTGTGAATCCAGATCATTAGACTGTGATTGAATAGTTGGTCCGACGCTACAACATGGAGCGCTTCAGTAACGGCATGCCCCGAGTGAAGCGTTTCAACAATCTTCGTGAGCCCATCACTGAGGGCTACTTCCCAAAGATGGACTCGCTGGTGGCAGCACGAGCATGGCCGCCACGCTTCTCTGATATCGCCCTTAAGGACTTGAATCGCGAAATTGACCAAATCAACTTGAGCATTACCGATTTGGAGAGATGGACTGGTCGCATCTTCGATTCTATTCACACCCTTTCCTATACTGATGTAAGATTTAACTTTTTTACCTGTTTTAGGCATCTTTTTGATTACAAAATGTTTTTTTAGGCAAATAACGCTCAACAGCCTTTGACTGAAGCCAACGGCATCGATATTTTGGGCAACATAATTGAGTCATCGACAGTGTCGCCAAATCGTCAGTTCTACGGTGATTTGCATAACATGGGCCACATCTTCTGCTCCTACATCCACGATCCGGATCATCGTCACTTGGAGTCATTCGGCGTCATGGGCGACACAACCACCGCCATGCGCGATCCCTTCTTCTATCGTTGGCACGCGTGGATTGAAGACATCTTCAATGAGTACAAAGAAATGCTTCCAGCCTACGATAACACCGTGCTGGACTTCCCGGGCGTCACAGTCTCTGACATCTCAGTACAGCCACAGACTGGCGGTGCCAACACTTTCCAGACATTCTGGCAACGTTCAGATGTCAATTTGTCGCGTGGACTTGACTTTGCGCCACGTGGTGATGTTTTCGCAAGGTTTAACCAATCAAATCTTATTGCTTTGTCTCAAAATAACGCTTTTCCAACCTAGATTCACCCACCTGCAGCATCAGCCATTCACCTACACGCTGAACATAAACAATGACAGCGGTGCAATGCGCGTTGGAACCGCCCGCGTTTTCCTGCTACCAGTTCAAGATGAAACCGGCGCAACAATGCCGCTTCGATCTCAGCGAATGTTTGCCGTTGAATTGGACAAGTTCATTGTTAACTGTAAGTAATACTCGGATGCTCTAAAGTCAGGCAACTGAATACCGAATTACTTGCAGTGGTTCCTGGAGCGAATACAGTTAGACGCCTCTCCACCGAATCAAGCTTGACGATTCCATTCGAGCGCACCTTCCGCAATTTGGACACCAATCGACCAGCAGCTGGCTCCGTGGAAGAGAGCGGCTTCAACTTCTGCGGCTGCGGCTGGCCACATCACATGCTCATCCCGAAGGGCTCACCTGAAGGCCTGGCGTGCGAACTATTTGTCGTCGTCACCGACTTTGAGCAGGATCGCGTCGATCAGGATCTTGTTGGCACCTGCAATGATGCCGCGTCATTCTGTGGTGTTCGAGATCGCCTCTATCCTGACAGGAAGCCAATGGGCTTTCCGTTTGATCGCATCCCACCGGCTTCGGCTGATTCTCTGGCTAACTTCCGCACTGGCAACATGGCGATTGCTTCGGTTAGCGTTGTCCACCGCAATGAGACCACCGTTCGTGGCCAGACAAGGAAGTAGGACCTGTCCAGCGCCTGTTTCCAAAAACACAAATAATTTTATGATTGATTAGTCGATGCAGAGGTGAGATTGGTTAATTGTGAAAAATATTTTTTGTTGACATATAAAGAGAAACAATAAAAATGGACTCATTTTAAACGATTTTCTTATATTTTATCATTTAAGATGTTTCAGAACCGACACTTAAAATTAGGTAATTATGTTTTCGGTACTTCTAAATAAACGTTTAGTAATTGCAATAAATAAATGAGATACAATTGAAACCGTAATACAAATGTTTTTTTCTTTCACAAAGTTTTGTTTACATATAATCTTGAGATTTTCAGTGGATAGTTGTGTGTGTGTGTGTGTGTGTGTGTGTGTGTGTGTGTGAGATTGGGGCTTGCATCTGAGAGAGATGGAATTTGCGCGACAACACGCCTGGGCGTCGTCAAACATAAAAATACGCGATATCATAACAGAAAATATAGTTTTGTTTTTGGCGTTTTGGTTCCAATTGTTTGCGATGTTATAAAATACGTCGAACTGAACTTCATTTGCCGGGAGCGGCACTTACATGCTATAATTCTTATCACTAAATACTGCTTACAATTCAATTTATGTACTTGCTTTTATATATTTCATTAAAATTCTGTATATTTTACATTTAACGTCATGTTTCTGCTGTAAAAGTGCGACTCAATCGGCCACTACCACAATATCAAGAGCCGATGATGCCTCCCAGGACTCCGTACATCTTCCTAGTGACTAAATATTTTATTTAAATTTATTATTTTGCTACCTAGATTCTGGCTATTCGGGGAATGGCGGAAGGGGTTAGGGTAGTTGGTAGTTGGGAGTTGGATGGTGGGTGGTCGGAGGGGTTTTGGCAGGAGCTTTGTTGTGATTATTGGATGAATTTTAATAAATAAATACGATGCTATTGGCGGACTTGCCGTGAACACAAAGGTCAGTGGGAGTACATTTTGGCAGTTGCTAGCCGCCGAACCGTTTGAAAGGACGAGTGAGGGGCGGGTTTTTGTTTCTTTTGTTTTGTTTTGCTTTGGATTGGCTGGGGTGGGTGAGGAAGGACAGTATAGGCAAATGATAAAGACAGTCGACACCTCTTATTTCACTGGTGGGAATTTTTACTATAATTATTAGAATTATAATTAGTAGTTAGCAATAAATAAACAAATCGACTTAACCTAATGCAATTTGACCAGTCTCTCTCTCAGCAGCCGTACAGATGTTAATAGTTAATATACAAATACAAAATGATTGAATTTCAAATGAGCCACATGACACTTTGCAGATTTTGCGTGTTTTTTTTTTGGACCCTAGAACTGTCCTAATACCGATCAATTCACTTCGGCCACACACACTCAAATCTCAAACGTGTCGTCACCATCATTATCTGGAACTTCCTCACAATTTGAGCACATTTGTGAAATTGCAGTCGCAAAAAAAATAATTTTAAAATTAAACGAAACGCCACTCGGTCGGTGGCTGTTGTCGTATAGATGGTTGAAGAAAATTGAAATCGCCACAAATCGCCACAACGTGAATATATATACAATTTTGGAGAAATGTTGAAAGAAATGTTGACCTCGTCAATTGCCACGTCCGCCGCGAAGCGTCTGTCATGGCTAAAGAGTCACAAGGGACATCTAACTGACATCGGCTAGATCCAAATGCACATATGCACCGTCTGATGGCGCACAACTGCCGCAGTAGCCGCCACAAAGAGCCGCCACGCGTTGGTACGGATGCTCCAGCTAAAAGTCAAAGAATCAACAGTCTGCTGTTTTGTATGGGGAACTGAGAAATTACCTTCTTCCTGAAGAGAACAACAGCATCCTTTCCTGAGGTCGTCCAATGGGTTTTCTTGGCACGTATTCTGAAGCCGGTACCACCCAGATCGATGGAGAACTCTCCCTTTGGACACTGACCGGTCGCGTCATAGCAATCACCAGCCGATCCAAAACGCTGCGGTTTCTTCCCTGTGGTTGTGGCGAACTGATAGTCGTCGATGACAATTTGCAATGTGGGCAGCTTTAGGCGTACCTTCTGGAAGTGAGTGCTCCCCGACTGCAGAGCACTGTCGACAAACTCCATGAGGCGAGCACTCTCTGTACACGATCCCGAGTTGCTGGATCGTTTGTTGTAGTATCTGGCGTAATTATGTTCAGGACCTGAAAGCCAAGGTGGTGACGTTAGGATGGGCCGCTACAAGCGCCTGCGGATGATACTCACTTAGGGAAATATATTCGGCGGGATCAGATGTGTTCATTTTGTGACAGTAAATACTGATGTTTCGCCCATGTACGTTGATCTCGTACTCTCGGTCCTCGCGCCGATGCTCCTGCTCCCGCAAACTTCGACAGGAACAGTTTGGTGGCGGCTGGCAAACGCTCTTCGTGTCTGGCTTATTCTTATCAGGACAGCCAGTCGATTGACGACGCATCTGTTTGTCCAGGCATTGGACACGTCTCTTAGTGACGCCGAGACACGAACACTATGCGAATGAAAAACAAGCAAAAATTCCTTTAGTTCTAGACGGAGGCGAGAAAAAACACTAATCTTACCGGCTTCCATTTGTCTGCCTTCCAAGCGCATTGGCTGGTCGTTTGGCATTTCTTTGTCATAGACGGCTTCTTTTTTGTGCAGTACTTGTTGTCCACTTCGCTACGACCGTTCATGCATTTGACCTGCGCGAAACTTATGCCCTGGCCACAACCCACCGAGCACTTTGACCATCCGTCGATCTTCCAGTTGCTGCAATTAACACGGCACTTCTTCGTCATCTGCTTAAACTTCAGGTGTGCACAATATTTCAGGTCGACCGGCACGCTTGTCTTGTATGGATTTGGGTTTGACGGGGATTTCGGTTTCAAACGAACACATGTGCGAGTATTCTTTTTGACTCCATTCACAGTCTGACAGTTGGCTGAGCACTATAAAGAGCAAAATTAGATGACATTGAAGCTGTGTGAACTTTATTTACTAACCGGAGTCCACATTTTGCGATACTTGTACTGACAGCAGTGCTCCCATTCGGCTGGCTCTGTTTCTGCGGGACAGAAGTTTCTATCGACTTCCTTGTTACCGTCCTCACACACAACCAAACGATGACGCCGACAATTGTCGTTACACTAAAACAAAAAAAAAAACAATTACTTAATAAGGAAAACTTTGTCTGCAAAAGTGTGATTGACAACCTCGCCAAAAGCGCCATGATTCCACTTGGGACACGATGGAGCCTCACAGTTTGTAGTATTCAGGGGTCGGTCACTCTCGACGCAATGGCGATCATTGACGAACTCGAGGGACGTCTGATTCAGACAGCCGACCGTGCGAGCCTTGATGCCTCCGCCGCCACAGCTCACCGAGCATTGACCCCAAGCGCTCGTGCGCCACTTCGTGTGCCTGTACAAGAGACGATTAGTGATTTTCGGTGCATTTGCAAGGACGACGGCGCGGCGTTCACTGGATCAATTCAGAGATTTGTTCGACGTTTGTGGCACGAGTTCAAGTGTAAGCGGTCAAAGGCGGACTTAACACAGAGCTAATTTTGCTCAGTCAAAATTTTGATGGTAACTTTTACTAATCAGGATATGCTGTCAGGTGTAAATAACTAGATAGATATGCAGTTTAAAGCAGGCAATGCAGTTCAATTGGTAAACAAAAGGGAAAGACGTTTTAGAAGGCTGGAAGCTTATTATATGTATGGTATATGTAGTTGTTATGTAATCGTGCAGCTTACCGACGCGAATTTCGTCAAATTGTTACCGTTTCTCATTTGTTTAAATCGACTTGTGCAGGAGGAGGTGGAAGGGGCCTTAAGATCGAAGCTCCTTTCGCTGTAATGGTCACTTACCTGAATGCATTTTGACTGGATGATGAGTACAATGGATTGTAGATGTTGTAATTTCGTGTTCGCGTTTGAATATGTCCACCTTCGAGAGGCAATACTGACACGGTTGGATCCTGTTTTTTCGAAAAATTCAATTCATTAGTATTTGGCTGGTTGAAATGGTGAACACAAAAGTGGTCAAGACAAAGAACAAAAAGAAATGATATGATTAATTGAGAGAGAGAGAGAGAGAGAAAGAAGTGTGAATACATAAATATAAAAGGTGAAAGTGTATTTTTGTCTTTTGTTTTGTGTATTTTTGTGTAAAGTGTGTACATTTACCTTTCTGTGACATGGTCCCATGGTACAATTTGTGACTATTTCTGCAGGACGTGACAAACTACTACATAGAGCTGGGTTAACCAATTGATTATTTTGCTTGCAAAAAATTGCCCTGGTGCGATTGCCAACTCCACAAGTAACAGAACACTAAACACATTTGGTTTTTGATTTTTCGTTGATATGGGAACACATAAAACAAACATTAATATTTATAATTAAATTCATAAGCTTGACATGAATTTTTTTTTACAATAATTTGAGTTCTTGATGAGGCCAGACACTTGTAAATGAATTTACAAAAAAAAAAGTAATTTAAACGAATGAATAAAAAAAAAAATTGGGTTAGTTAATACTCAAAGTGGTTTTTTGGAGATAATCAAACACAAAATGAAAACCCGAAAATAAAATAAAATCAAGGAGCTGTCTCAAAACGTACCGGCGTATTTTCTCCGTAACCCCAAACTGGACACGGTTCCTCCCGGCAGCGCATGGTCAGCGACTCCTGCCGCTTGTTTTGACAGTAGGACTGATCAATGGGATAGCCACCGTGATGCGTCAAACATTGTACAGTTCTGTTGGTGACGCCACCGCCACAGGTGCGTGAGCACGGCTCCCACGAGCTGTAGCTCCACACGGCGCTGGGACAGAGACCGTTGCAGCGTTCATGCTCGGAGACGCGGCCCGACGGCGGACAATAGGAGTCGTCGATGCGATTGGAGACGCCGGTCGTCTTAAACAGCTGAATGCACGAGGAATTGATGCTTCTGATGCCGGTGCCGCACTGATTGCTGCACTCGGATCGATGCAGCTTCCACCTTAACACATGCAAAATGGACAAGTGAGCTTTGCGACGTTTTCAGAAGTCGAGTTAACGGACTAAGTGAGTTATACTTAAAGCTAAGTATTCGACTAGATTATTTAAAATATTGGGTTAGTTTGATAAAACTACTACGGGGTGGAGGAATAAAAGCAGAGTTAAGTAAAATTAATGAAATTATGTCTAAGACAATGCAGAAAATGTCAAACCAAACTGTCAAGTCCGCCGTAATTGTATATTTAAAAAAAAAAAAAAAAAAAAAGGGCTAAAAAAAACAGTCAAAAGTGAACGACACAAAGTAAACATCTAAAACATTGAATAGGTTTACTCACTCCACGATGCAATCGGTGTTGCAGTCTTGGTGCTCATTGCTTGGCTTTGGCAGGTGATGGCAGTGCATGGACGCCACTTGGGAGCCGTCATCCATCTGGTAGCAGGCCGCCGATCTGTAGCGCTGGCCATCGCACAAACGGTCACACTCGCTCCAATCGGTCATGCGCCACTCGTGCTTGTACACTCGCTTATGCGGAAAGAAGATGTCCTCATTTTGGGCCACCGTAAATGAGTAGCGCATCAAGTCCTGGCGATGGCCCAACTCCATGCGTCGCACTGACAAGATCTGCAATTACCAAAGCGTTAAAGCTCCCGACAAGATTCACAATAACAACAAAGTTGCAGCACCTCAATGTGTAGATCCTTTTTCAAACGTCTGGCAAATGTCGTGTTGACACGCTCCAGACTGCTGTTGGTGCCAGTGTACTCAAAGGTAACGCCGCCATAGTGAAAGATCTTTGGATACTGAATAATTAAATTGTTACCATTAAGGATGTAGCCTCCTTGATCATCTCGAAGTGCTGAAATTGAGAGAAGTCGCTCGTCACCATCGCAGTATAACACAATAGACATTGAAGACAACTCACCAATGTAGTTTAAGTCATCGGTGTAGCCCGGCTGGACAATTTCAATGTTGGCTGAGCCTTTGGGAATCTTTGTCACAGTATAGTAGTAGGTGCTGCGTCCTTGTTTCAAATCCTCCATGATTTGGTAGCTGAAGTTGCCGGCCACGTCGTAGCAGGTGGTGTTCCTTCCTTCACACACTCCACACTTGTCTGTGAATTGTAAAGGCACAACTGTAAACTACAACTGAATGAGAAATTGTGGCTTCCATTGGATTGCAATTGCATTACACATACAATTGAGGACAACACAACATTGGATAGACATAGAACACAAAAAGTGCATGAAGTATATGTACCACAATGAAATGCAAGCGTCCCTGATCACTTTACAAACCTCCGGCAAAAAACGAGCGGCGCGACGCACTCAACTGGAGATTTCTGAATTTTTTGTTTTATTTTCTGTTTTTTTTTTACATTAAATGATAAGCAGCGTTTGACCTCTTCCATTTTCCCTATTTTGATGATCTTGAATCCAAAAAAAAAAAATACTCTGAAAAAGTCTTTTTGCACTAAAAATATTGTGTCTCTTCGTGTTTTTTGTTTAATGTTCAAGTGTTTTATTTTTTTTTATCTATGTAATGCTTTTCAGTTTTTAAACATGTCACGAATAATTTACCGTCTAAAAAATAAATGTTTGTCTCATGAAACAAAAAATGTATGAAAGTGATTAAAAAAAAATGTTTTAGTAAAATGCTTTTGATTAAGAACAATAAAAAAACAAAATTGTTAAAGAAACAATCTAGCAAATATTTTGCATTAAAAACATCCAAATGAAGAATGAAAAGTTGTATGTTGCTTTCCCTGCCAACATTTTTTTTTACTGTCTGATTTATATTGACATTATTCAATTAATCAATTGTTTTTGTGGTTTTCAGACTTCAAAAAACCTACCAATGAGACACCATCACCCAAAATGCATAAAAATGCAACTACAAAAAAAAAACAACGTTTATGCACTTAATTTATGGTTATATAAATCTCATTTAAGCGGCGAATATCGCACAATCAAACGAGCTGGAAACCACCGGCGAAATAGACCGCAAAGGGCACGAGGGCAAAAACAAAAGGTGCACGACGGACCGGCATCATTAAAGTTAATTTCGGCCCAGAAAAGTGCATCAATTTGGATAATTCGCCATAAATCATTGCGGCCGTTGTTTATTTGTCTTTGGCTTTTCTTCGTATGTTTCCAAAGTAAGTAAACTTAGTAACAATGCAGTAATTATATGTTGCGCAAACACAACATGACGTTGCCTGAAAGCGCACAGCACGCTCATTCGCGATATACATACGTGTTTAAGATGTGCAGAATACATTTACAATATTTATTAAGTACACAAAACAGTACAGTAGTGGGGTGAGAGGTGGAAAATTGAACATTGATAAAAGACAAATGAATTCGAAGAGCTCACCTAATTTTGCACTGGAATTGAGGTGGTTGTCGCAGCCAGCCTCGCGACAAATGCCGTTAACACACTTGTTGAAGCTGTCGTGAGTACAGGGCGTGCCGTCCTTGACCTGGTCGAAAAGAGGAAACAAAAAAAAAGGTTCAAATTCAAATTCGAAAACGTACTCAACAAAAGTACTCAAACGAGCTTTGAGTGAAAGTGACTACCGGAAAACGCCTGCAAGATACCTTAACGGAAATGGTTAGTGGAAAGCTCTGGCGCCAGCAGCCCGCCACTTCAACGGTGCACTTACCTTCTCATTAAGCAAAAAGTAGTTGTTTGAGTTCTTGACCCGACAGTAAAGTTTACAAACGTCAGCAGGAGCAGCTATAAATAGTCCATTTATTGAAAAAGAACAAACAGTTACAGATATCATGTCAATTATAACTATATGAGCTATACGAGTATGCGTGGAAGACATAGATAAGACACTGATGACCTAGACCAAGATTATCGTGAATAAAGTTATGCTTACCACCATATTTGGGTACCCAGCGCACGTCGGTGTTGAGGCCCGGTATGCCAAAGTTGTTGTTGTTCAGCTCGACGCACTGCTCCTCGCGGAAGTCATGGCTGTCCGGACAGTCCATTGTGTTGCAGGAGTTGTAGCGCACCCGATCGCCAGTGCAATAGCGTCCGCCATTGGCCGGTGGCGGTGAGTTGCATTCGCGCCGCGACGATTGGACGCCGCCGCCGCACGATCGACTGCACTCGCCGAATGCACTCCACTCGCCCCAATCACCGTCCACCTTGATGAGGGCGGTTCGATTCTGCAGCACACATTTGCCCTTCTGACACCATTGATTCGGGCCACAGTTGGTGCCGTCCGCCCACGGCATGTGCTGCGTCAGGCAGCCGGTACGCTCGTCCGGATCTTGGGCGCACCACAGCCGCACGCACGGCGGCATGTACGAGCAGATCTTCGAGCCCGAACCAAACACCAGTTCACACTGTTGATTGTACGTGAACTTCTCACCGGCCAACATTTGGTCATCCTCGTCCGATTCGATGATGTCCGTCTCAGGCTTGCCCAGCATACAATTGCCGTGGCCATTTCTGTTGAGAAATTGAGTTTTCACCAAAACAGACAGGCTTAGAAATGCTCTCAACATTTTTTCTTAAGATAATTTGGAAAATTTAAATATCTTTTCTTTTTCTATTAAATTTTCTGAAGATGCCACCCAATCTGTTTTAGAATTAGTTTAGTTGAAGGAAAAACAATATGAACCAAATCGTCGGGTTTTGTAGAAAATGCGTCGCAAGAAATGAGTTTACTAGGGCAATGACAAATGTTAGACGTTCAGCATTTTAATTGCTTGCATTTAGAGTGCAGCGAATGCACTTAATGTCTATTAAAGCTCAACTATTCGCAATAATTGGAGCCGGCATTCGAGACGCTAGACTTCAGACTGCCCAAGACGCGGGGTGCTCTTATTAAACAGGTTCTATGCTTAAAGTTTTATTGTAAGTAGAAACGCACCATAAATTGTGAACTTTAAACAAGCAAAACTGCAGCTTCGTAAGACAAAACAGCGCCTTAACACAATGAACTGTGCGAGACGATGGGCATGGTGAAAGATTGTGAGAGCAAGCAGCTCCGGCGGTGCTAAGACGCACGGCGATTGTTGCAGATGGACGGGGAAACATTCAGCATTTTATATGTTTACTGAATTGCATATTTTATGCGTTAAAATTCAATTCACGATTGTCGCTGCATTTTAAGTTTAAACAGAAAAGAAGCGGCGCGACGCGTGGTGCGTTTGTGCATATAACTTTCCGCGACTGTAAGTGCATTTGCATTAAAGCAAGAATCGCGTTATTGGTCTATGGATGTTTTCTCTGAAAGCCTGCAATATCTGCACAGTTTCTAAGACGCGTCGCCGTATTTTATGCGTCAGGGTCGTGGGAGCGCGAGTTTTTTTGGATGTTTAGATTTCACACGCGTTCGGCTGTCTCATCGCAACTCGCGGTGGCAATTCATTTGACATAATACAAAATGTGCGATTAACGGGAGGGTTTTTGTTTTAATAAACTCAAAGATTGTCACTCCTTGACGGTAGATTAAATCAATATTCAAAACATTATGTTTCCACCACTAAACGACGTGTCTATTAACTTAAGTCACTAAAGATCAATGGCACGAGTTCAGGGTCCCAATTTGCAATTGATAAATTGACGCCTGTCCACTGTTCAGTGTCGACACAGCTTTCGAGCGCTTAATCTGAAGCTTACGACGTGTCTCTCTGTGAATTCTGGTCAAGTTAAATGAAGCCGCTCAATTTAAATTATCAAAAAACAAAAGCACAACAAAAAGGCGGCCCCGCCACATGTGACAAATAAATAAATAAATAAATAAATGTAAACTTACTCTAGAAACTCGGTCACATAATGTCTGGAGCAATCTGACCATGACCAAGGATGCGTGTTGTGGTCGAGCATACGCGACATCACGTGCTGGTGAGTTCGGCCCTCCTTCCGGAAGCGGTCGCACTTACTCTCGTCGTCGTGTGGCATGTTGAGGCTGTAGGAATAAATCAATCTGGTTACCATTGTTTTCATGATTGTATTCATTTTGTCGCTTCGACTGCTGCGGTATTGTTCTTAAAGGTCATTCTGTGAGTGGACTTCAAAGTCAAAGTCCCAGGTGGCGATTTGTGTCTTTTGATCAATACATAATATTTAAACCGCAAACTTTTTGACAAAAAATCCAGAAGACTGAACCCAAAAATCGTCTCGTCTGTCTGTCTGTATGTTGGCAAATTTTACTAAGTGATGTACTCACAAAATTAAAAAGAATCTAAAAATTTAGTGATAAAAACCGCGTTTTTTTGAAAATTCTCCAGCCGCTCATATTTTTTACCCCATAAACTCTTTACTTTAATTTTTTAACAATATTCTGTATAATTGTAAAACTATTTTATTTCTCCATATTGTTGCAGGCCCTAAACTCACCAACCACTTTGCTGAATTAAGGTAAAATTACAAGAACACAAAGATTCATCCCATTTTCCCAATGGAAACATTTGGGCTCGATTCGTGTCAAATAGTTCGCGTGGAAACTCTCCACTTGAATTTCAGCAATTCCATGCCCACTTATTTCAATATTAAAATTGCTTTCACTGTTAAATAAATATATAGATAGGAAGACACAAGAAATATTTTCAAATATCGAATTTTTCCGGCGTGAATTCCATGGACGGAATTTATATGAGAGATTATTTTCCACGCGAACTAAATAAGTACTAGCCTAATAATATTATTTCTATTAGAATGTTTGTAAAAAAAAAAGAAAAACATGAAATTCTCAGTAAAAACATGTGAAAATGTCTGAACTCCAATTGAGCCAAATATTGATGGCAAAGCAAAAGCACGGTTCACGAGTGGATGCATGTGCATTGTGCATTCTGAAGCTC
>JANSTS010006064.1:52316-71112 GCA_026546915.1 Sylvicola fuscatus | reverse complement strand
TTAATTATTTAAAGTAAAACTATTCTTTTATTCAGGAAGGACAAAATCAAGGTATTAGTAAATAACATCTAAAAACATACAAATAGATATTTTGAAATAGTGTGGTAGATTAAAACTATTGTTTATATCAATGCAAAAAAAGGGATAAGTTAAAATAATGAGATAAAATCGAATATAAAACTTCAATTTGGATAAGATAAAGAAACACAAAATCGACTCTTAAACGTCTTTACAAGTAATATTGTAATATTATGATATTAAGCACATGAAGAACATATCGCTGTTTTTGTTTTTGAATTATTGTAAAAGGGGTTGACTTAAAGAACTTTTAATACAATCGACGTTTTAATCTATTCATTAAAGCTTTAGCTGCCTCAGTGAATCTCTTCCACCATTTATTATTATTTCAAGAGTTTACAGTTTACATCCCCCATTCAGAATACGATAATTACCACCGACCACTTGAAACCCCAATAAAATATATTGTGCATTGTTATGGTCAGAGAAAAGGAATAAACACAAAAATGCAACGAAACCACAATATTTAGCTCTTCAGAATTAATAAAAATATATACGCCTATATATTTGAAGTGCCAATGCGAACTGCAGCAGTCGATGCTGTTGCATACATTTTATTCAGCCACTCCATAATACTGCAACAATCATGTGCAATGACTTTATTGTTCGATAAAAAAGTATTTGTTTTGAAACATAATAACCCCCGCTAAACATAATAATGCAGTCAGCATCGAAGCGAACCAATGTGCCGCAACATGTAAATCTATAGAAAATGAATACATTTTTACGTTTACTTCATGCATTTGTATGTTTGTGTGCATACATGCACGATTTCTGGTGCATTTTGATGTAAATATATATTTGCTGTACAACCCACGTACTTTTGAGTATCAATAAGGACTCTTGGGTGCACATATCCAACTAATAGCCTACTTGCAGAGACCCATTTACTGTGTTTTTTATATGTAAATAGTACTCAGGCGTATGCACAGACACAAAATTGCGTGCATGCATAGAATGGGAAATGAATTTGCATATGCACTTATCATGTTTGCGCAATGCCGGAATATCATCTGCTAGGAGAACAACATTTTATATTGTTTGAGTAAAAATATTGTACAAAAAAATATTTAATATCGTTTGCGGCAGGCCACTTCAAGCTGATAATTTTTTTCATTTTGAACAATTATAATTTAAAAAACAAATTTAAACCAAACCCCATTTTTTTAGAGTGCAAATTGATTCTGTAATAATTTAGGTTGCAACATTTTGCAATTATAGTTAACCCAATGGTCAAGCAAACGATTTTATCATAAGAGTTATAGACGTCCCTTTAAACACGTCACCCTTAACTTCAACAGATTTTCCACTTGGACGTGTTCGAGTTGCGTTTAAGCCCTATGTTGGTTGCTTTACAGTTTACATAATAGGGTGATGATACTGTTTTCAGTCCCATGTTTTTTCTTTGAATTGTTTGCTGTTTTCGGAGACTTTTGTACCATCATTATTGCAGCTAAATGTTTGTTTAAACATAAAAAGAAATTATCTGTAACACGTTATTTTTATCTGTTACCATATTTTTTGAAACGATTATGTTTTGCAATGTACTTAGGTGATTTTAAAACAGCAAAGATGCTTTAAAATTTTCGAAGATTCAGTCAAACTACTTATGTTTCGTCGGGTATATCAATAACCTAATTCCCACAGAAATAAAATCATTGCGACCAAACGCCCTATAAGATGTCATTGCTCCAAAAATAAAAACTAGCTTAATGTAAATATTTACCCAATCTTCCCGCATATATCGCGCCGTTTAATTTTTCCCAATTAAATTTCCGTATAAACTAATCGATAATTCTTGTTCATAAATAATCATATAATTTCTTATTTACATTTCCGAGATATCAAAGAAGCCGAACGTCCTATATAATTCTCAAACTTATATGTAAAATCAAACGAAAACAAATTGTGGGTGGCATCTACCATCATAATTCTTCCGGCAGTTTCTTTTAAATATTTACTTTGTGTTTAAAAGAGGACCACCGAATAGTCCATTTTCATCTAACTACAACAAAAAATATGGTACAGCCGACAACATTTTGTAATTCTTAAAAAACATAATTGCAATATTAGCTGATGAATCGACAATCGTCGTACAAAGATACAGCGTCTGCTGAAATTAACAAGGTACATTACCCACATGAAGTCAGTTTGGTTTATTATGTCTTCGTCCTCGAAAACCACTTGTTGAAGTAAACCCACATCCTAGAGAACAAGAATTCCATTCGGCAGTGAAACCGTTGCACGATGTTTTCCTTCAATCCTAATAATATGCAACACTTACAAACATGTATACATATACAGCCAACCGCTTACCACCAATTCCTTCGGTGCGAATTTCTCTACAATAAGTGCTCTTCTGTTGTAATAATGTGAAAGGGAAACCGAAAAGAAATCCTTTCCCACATTCACATTTTTGCAGCTTATTTGAGGATAAATTTCACACACAATCATCGCTTTTAAATGTGCGCACGAGGGGCGAAGAGTTAAAAATTAGAGGTTTCCATCGAAGTCTGGGTGAGGGGTGGGGGTGAGTTGTATATGTATATGGCGATGGTGTGGTAATGGCTGTGACGACAAGAGTGGCGAGCAAACGTACAGATATGTTTAAAGGATGGATTATATGCGGTGTAGAGAAAATGTTCATCCCGACTCTTTTCTTCCTTTTTCTTGTTAGCTTTTATACGGATTTTCGGTTTTTCTGTGCACTGGCGGGAAATTAATCCTTTTAACGCCATGCAAATTATGTTACGGTAAGTGGGACGGTAGAGCAAAGGTACATACTTGACGCCGAGCGAGCTCAAGCTGATAAAAAGCTAAAACCTACGTATTTAATCCGTACAGTATGTGAACACTGCATCAGGGTTGCACATAATATAATATATCTCTAGATACACATGTATATAAGTATAAGAAACTGTTCTCCGCAATTATGGTATGCAGAGGAGTGAAATTGAAAGAAAAACACGATTCGAGTTGCGGGCGATGCACTGTAAATTGACCAACACTGTGTAATTGTTAGGGGTGTTAATGGTATAGAGTATGTGATTTTTGATATGTTTGGAGGGAGGGTGGGGGGTCCTTTGGTCGACCTTTACGCTCTGATGCTTCCCTTATGTCGACACATACGTTTTGGCAGGAGATGTTTGTAGAGCAATTAGCCTCCAAGAATGTATCCAAATGAAGTGGCTGAGCAATAGGATTATGTTTAACGTTCGTAAGGACTTGTCGAAAAGCCGACCACTAGAATTTAAGATTTGTGTGCCGTTTGTGTCGTTGAGACACAGATTTAGGCATATTCTGGGATACAGGCCATAAAGGTGTATAAAGTTGGCATTACATGCAACTTTACTGGATATGAGCAAAACTTTAAATATTGAATAATTAATTGTTACTTTAATGCATGTGCTCTTATCTACTCGTATTGATTCGTTCATGAGGTGACTGAACTTTTTTATAGTCACCTTTTATGGTTGATTCTTTAAGGCAATCGATGTTTTATATGCTTTGTTTTTAGATATGATAAGCATAAATTGTTCTCGTTAAAAACACACTTTACACGGTACTAAATTTACTATTATTTTTAACAAAAAAATAAAAAAATAAAAAGTGCATACTACAGTAAGAAAATGGTTAATGTAGCTTAGCTATTTTCTTATTAATTGCTAAAGTCTAATCGCATTATTATCCATGCTGCCATTGCCTATCCATGTCTTTCTTAATGACTCAATGATTTTTTTTTTATTATCCACTTGATTGATGACCGATTGGAAATTATCATATAAAACTAGGCAGTAACATCACGAATAACATAACTACACTCATTACAACTTCTCTTAGCCTTAGTTACCCCCACAATCAATTGCATATCGCAAGCAGATAATTGCAGGGACTCATCAATTGCAAACATTGATTCTCTCACAGCAACCGGTACACAGATACCGGCATACGATGAGTATTTCTTAAAAAAAAAACAAAAAACAAAAACAAAAACAAAAACAAAAAACATAATATTCCATATTGGCCGGTCAATAAGCATAGGAATAGGTGCATCAAAGAATCACTGCGCATATTTCAAGCCTATTACGCTAATCAACATTGAAATTAGGATTTGAAGAGCTTGTTCGCTTGGTACATTCCATTTGCATTGCTGTCTTCTAATAAATGTTAAAAGACAACTTCCTCATGTGTAAAACCTTTTTGGAAGCATTTCGTTAGCAGTGAAAATAAACTGTAAACTGTCCAGGGAATTCGTCTACTTTGGCTCGTCGAACAGCATTTCCTAATCAATAATTTAATGAGTTCTAATAAAACGACGAATATGTACTCGTATTTAGAAAGGTCGTGAGTATTTCTTTATTTTATATGACAAATTCAATTATGCGGTTTCTACAAGCAAACACGATGAATTTCATCTGCATTAAAAATGTATATTTGTACCTACCTGTAATGTTTAGTGTATGAAATTGCTATTGATATGGATACTATCCATCAAGTTTAAACCATGGAAGTGCGCTTCACGTAATTGGTGCATTAAGTAAGTGGTGGCAAATGCAATATTCTAGAAGGGTTGATAAGTTTATCCGGTTGCTTTAAAGGAGTCTTAAATTATGGATGTGCTCTGGACTATCGGTATTTGAGAGTAATCATTGAACATAAGTGATCAAGGTCTTATTGTTGAGATAAATCTACTGTATACATATAATTTAATACTTTTTGCAATAATATCTGCTATTATCTGCATATTTTCTTTGAATTTATTGTTAATATCTAAATAATGACTAATAAATAATGTCTTATTGCTGATAATAATTGATTGAATCTGCTTTAAACATCATTAAATCGTATCTGAAAACACTTAATATCTATTAACTGATCTCTTAACAATAGTTTCTTATTAAAATTTTCATGTTTAAAAAATCAATTGAACGAAATACAAGGCAGCCCATTGAAAAACTTGTATTAAATTACACACTCCATGTTCATACAAAGACTACTCAGATAACTAAAAAGATCTCTTGAGAATATGGGATCCAGGCGAAAAACTTAATGTAAATTAAGCACAAATATTCCAAATATACTGGCACACAGGGTTTATTATGTATTTCATTGTTTCCTTCCACCTTTTGCACCGCACAAGACCCATTATTTTGAATTGAAATACAAGATTAAGAAAAAATGATTAAGAAAATAATTATTTCCACGTTCTCTTTGAGCGTAATTTTCGTTAGCTCCCTTCCCATATTACAATTTATATTCCTTTATTTTTTTTTAATATTCTAAATTATAGAATATTTTGGGTGCGATGTATTGCTTCTCATCGCTAAAACAGAATTGGAAATAAAATATAAAATACATTTTGTATAATTATTATTCAACGTGTATATATATTTATGAGTTGTCGGTATTATATATTGTATTAATTTTATGCTCCGTCAGCATGATAAATGCTGTTTTGTACGCATGTGCTGCAGAGCCGTTTCTCTTTTCTTATCGTAATTATTATTAATGTCTATTTATTTCATATGTACCAACAATACAATAAATAAACATAATCTAATGGAGTTTTGTTGCCCTAATTTGTTTTTACGTTCGCCTCCGTCACTGATCTGATGATAGCAAAATATGCTTTTGGATACATATATGTACATATTTTTGCTCAATACACTTCAATGAAATTACATATGAAAATAGTACGAAAAATAATTGTTTTTAGGTTTTTGCATTAATATCAAACTATCTGGTGGGGATATATCTACAATACATGCATTAAAGATTTTGTGTTATCTTCAAATCCATCGCATAAGTAAACATTATAAATATAACTCACGTGTTGAAAAATATAATCAATGAAATGTTAATGTTAATGTTTCCCCAACATTTATAGTTCTTTGCCATTATCAACAAACACCCCTAGTAGAAGAACAAATTAAATTTCCACATAAGTAACATGGCGTCTGATTTGATTCCTTTGCATGCCATTTGACTTGTGTGCTTTGTCAGAGAGTAATTAATTGTTGTTTTCATCGTGTATACTAAAACGGTGTTCCAGCATAACAATTATATGTTGCATGTATATTCATAGAATAAAAAAAAACAACATATTATTTATTTTCTTGATTGATGTTAGCGTCCGAAAAAAATGTGCCTATCATTTTTATTAATTTTCATTTGAGAATTAATTAATTGATTTGGCAATCAAGCGGAAAAATGTTATTACCATTGAAAATTATATTTAATGGAGGCTTCAGTGTAGTTTTGGCTTTCGTTTCATCACGCTTTCAATTACACAGCATGTTCTAGAAACAATAATTATACTTTCTTGAAATAGAATTTATTCGAATTTAGTAAATTCATTATTTTATTGCTGCGTATTCTTCTAAGATATAACT
Organism: Sylvicola fuscatus; assembly: GCA_026546915.1. Taxonomy (NCBI): domain Eukaryota; kingdom Metazoa; phylum Arthropoda; class Insecta; order Diptera; family Anisopodidae; genus Sylvicola; species Sylvicola fuscatus. Next base: position 64,642 of record JANSTS010006064.1, on the reverse strand, counting down.
ACAATAACTAAAAAGTGCTAAGTAGAATTGAATTGCTATGTCTGAATCGTAGCCACCCTGCACCTCTTGGGAAACTGAAGAAGCGATGCTGTGAAACGACGATGCAAACTGCAGGCTCACCCAGCAGAAAGTACGATGCTTTCTGCAAGTATGCGTGCAGCTTCGATGTTGGGATGTGGTCATGAGAAAAGCTCTTGATTGAGATATTTAATGATTGATTGAAGCAAAACACGGTGCATGTGTGGAGATCGATGATGGATTTTTCTCTCGTTTCGCCCTTCTCTTTCTAGTTATGCATATGAGTTTGGTTATACCAAAGTTTAGTTTTTGTGCATTTGTCAAGTTGAAGGCGGAGTTAGAAACTGCGCTCTTTGTTGGGGTATGTTGGTAACGGTAACTTTTGTCCGGAGCTTTTTTATGCAATTCATGTGTTTGTTGTTGTTGTTGTTGTTGCATTCGGCCAATGGGTGGTCAATTCAAATCAAACAAAAGTACGTTTCTATTTGTTTTGTTTTCAATTTGGTATGTTTTTGTTGTTATGTCACAAAATCACTTCTATGATTGTAATAAGAATTTTTTTTTGTTGAAAAAACAGAAAATGTAGAATGTTTGTAAAGTGATTTCACGCAAATTAAACTATTTTTGGTAATTTGTTTTTCACAATTACTCGTAAAGATAAGATAATAATTTCCAAATCATATAATCACACTTCTCAAAATCCAATTACTTTTATCAAAACGTTGTTTGCTATTTGCCTTGATATTTTAAATGTTTTATGGATAATGAAATAACTTATACTAATAACGGAAAACATACGACTCGTTAGTAAAAAATCAACTCAAAGAGAAAACAAATTCATATATAATACTGTTTACAACCACCTTTATCAATAAGTTCATTTTGGTGTTATCATTTACATCGAAACAGAGCGTATTAAATTAATTTTTTTTTTAAATGAATGATTATCTTTAACTATGACAAGTAAGACAACGTTTTATGGCGCCAAAACGTATTGCAATAATCAACATGTATAGGCCGTTTTTAACATATTTAGTATTTACCAATTAATTAACCATTGGAACAATGATTTTGATTACCTACCAACGAAATGTGTACATTAGAGGTCGATTGGTGGCACTTATATCATTTATTAAAATTCCATCTGATATCAACTATGGTTTCCTTTTTAAGTATGGTGAATGTTGAATTTTTTGGAAAATTACATTATGAATAGCTTTTGAAATACAGGATGTCAACATAAACTGTTTATCGATATTTATTATGTACTTACTTAATGAATTTACTATATCTTCATACATCAATCGAATCCGACCCACATTATTAATCTTGCTGCCGGTTGATAAGGAACGTCCAAAGTTGAAATTATTTGTGATTTACGAATTTTTTTAAGCATATACTCGTATAAATAATATAATTTAAACTAACCATATTCAATTAAAAAATAATAATAATTTGAAGTCAATCATTATTTGATTTTTCTTAACACCACCGGAAATATTTAATCGTTTCCTTGGCAGAATGAAGTGTCTGCTGCATTACGGGATTTGATTGATTGAATTCGTTAAAGGAGAAACCAAAAAACACGTCTACGAAAAACACTTTTTAAATATGAACCACATTTTATCTTTTTATGAATATAATCACAATTTACCAATACTAATAAATAATTGTCGGAAGTTTTTATTTGAAAAATAAAGGGCTTATAATTTTTGTGAGATTGATAGCGGCTAATTCCACATTATTCAGGTAAAAATGTTTGTTAAATACATAAACGAACCGTGGTTAAATTTGATGATTCAATGGAAACAGGTAGAATGATCTTAATTTTGAGTATCAATCGAGTCAATTTTTGTTGCATTTAAATTCTGTTTATGTATTTGTTAAAATGCTGTTCTAGTATTTATAATATTTTATTTAATAGTTGTGTGTAAAATTAATTATGCATTGTGTATAAATTTTCCAATATGTATTTTGTATTATTATTCAGGTCGGTAAACGGCAAATGTAGTCTAGTAAATTGACCAACCGCAAATTCTCACAATGCTAAGGAACGAATCACAGCTCAAAGAGGAAAATTATTAAAGAGTAAACAACACATAATTAAAAAAAAAAATTAATTCAGTGCACAACACATACCTGGTGCGAAGCACCGCCTATCGCGATTTCCATGCCGTAACACTTTCTGCTTGTGTGTGAATCAAGGGGAAATCGATTTCTACCTTTTCTCCACATCTCAAGACGAAACATGATTTTTTTCCATTTTCGTCTTGTGACAACTATTATATTAATAAAAGAAAACTAAGGTAAATTATGACACTGTAAAAATCGTACAATCCCCTTCATTAAAATCTGCTCTCACATACAATAATGTTCGTTCCATGTGTTGGTTTCATAATAATATTGAAATTTCCCCTTCTGAACAAAATTTAGGTAAACATACAATTCTCCTCGTTTCCTATTGGAACGATTGAGGGGAACCGCCAAATGGCAGGGGTCTGGCACGAGTGGCAGCTGCAGAGTAAATTCCAAGTTCGGAGTTCCCTGTTTACAAATCGAGTTGTTGGTCGACGTTTAGAGAAGTTTTAGCGTTGCCGGCGTAAACTCTTGTTGAATCGCGCTTTCTCTATTCGACAACACTTTTTTCATCTCTACACCGTAAGGTTATCGTTAAATGGATTTTATTGTAAGACTTTTTACTGTCGTTAAATCAGTATCAGTGCTAAGTGCTAGTTAACTTATTATTCATAGAATTCGCGCATTTTCTCAGTTAAAAAAAAAAAAAAAATTTGTTTAAAATTGACTGATTATCGATCTAACAAAAACTATGATTTAAAAAATTGTTTACTCAATGTGCAATACTACAAGTGATAACAAAACAACAGTCAGTTAGAAATGCATTTCTAAAATGTGGAAGCTGTGTAATTTTTAAAAAAAACATTTACAAACCATTGTGTGCTATAAAATTCGTGAACTCAAACTGTCCAGTGATGACTCCAAAAAAGTGTTGAGTCAAACTTTATTCCGTGATTTGTAATTGATTGATATCAACAAACAACAAAAACTGTCTCAAATTTGCCTTTTAAACAGTGAATAAAATTCATCAAAAAATGTCAGACTCGCCGCCTCCGTCGTCCATCTCACCGCACAGTGAGCGCGCGACGCCAGTGCCAACTCAGAATTTAACAGATCAAAAGGCAGCCTCCCCATTGCAAACGCCACCCGTGTCACCGCAATTTCATCCCCAGAAGATGGAACAGTATGCCACCTCGGTGATTGAGCGCACAGACAAATTGTCATCAGAGTCGCCCCACATAATTCAGGCACCGACCGAACGCCAATCACCCATCACACCGGAACGTGTGTCAACATCGGAGGCCATTCCGACACAAACTTCAATGCAGCCAAGCTCTGCAGCGGCTGGCTCGCAACAGTTCTGTCTACGATGGAACAACTACCAGACCAATTTAACCAGTGTTTTTGATCAGCTGCTGCAAAGTGAATTTTTTGTCGACGTGACACTAGCTTGCGAAGGAAAGTCCATCAAAGCCCACAAAATGGTTCTGTCAGCGTGCAGTCCCTATTTTCAGGCCTTGTTTATTGACAATCCATGTCAACATCCAATTATAATAATGCGTGACGTAAAACGTCATGAGCTAAAGGCAATCGTTGAGTTTATGTATAAGGGTGAGATAAATGTGAGCCAAGAACAGATTGGACCACTGCTAAAGGTGGCAGAGATGCTGAAAATTCGCGGTCTAGCCGATGTGAATGGTGAACAGGAGGTCGACCTGCCGGTTGGCACACAGAAAACGGCTACGAAATTGCAGTCTGAAATCATATTGAATGAGACGGCACCAAAGAAACCGCGACTAAATGTAAGAGACTGGGAGCAATTGGAGCGCAGTCCGACCTCGTCAAATCGGTCGGATCGCAAACGTCCCAGGTGGACATCAACTGAAGGTAGTCCCATCAATTGCAACGTTTCGCCCAGTGAAAGCATTACAATAGAGGCGCCCGATTCGTCTCCAGTCAGACCAAATCACACTTCAAATAGACCGTCGTCATCCTCGTCTATGGGCCATCCCCCATCGACGCCGAATTCAAGTCTACAGCAATTTCCGATGCAACCGGCTCTAGACGCCATTAATATGACTAACATGGGTCTCAATGGAGTTGATGACATGGAGATTAAGCCTGGTATTGCCGAAATGATACGAGAAGAAGAACGAGTAAGTTTTTAACGTATATTAACTATTTTTAATTGGAATTTTAATGCATGCTTGCATTAGATTTTTATATTTCCGTTTAAGTTTAATCTTAGTGGTTTTTAAATATTGATAATCATGATCAATTGAAACCGTTGTTAATTAATCACATATTAGATAAACAAAGGTGTAGTATTTTATACTAAATCCAAAATGCAAATACCTTCATACGTTCATATAATATATTAACTTCTTACAAATAAATGAACACACGCTCAATATGTATCCGAAAGAAAAAATAAAAAACTCAACAGCGGCGTCTATTTCCATTTCTTATCGCATGTTCAGCATCTTGAAACTAGTTTCGTTTCTCTTTTGAATATATTTATTAAATTAATACCTACAATTCATATTTATTTCACATGTATCGGCTACAAAATGTGTTTTCCTCTTCATATTTGTTCGCCTCACAGAGACTCCCAGTTGAAAAATTATTCAAGAAAATGTGAAAAAAAACACATGAAAATCAAATAGAAAGAAATGTTATTATTTGAATAATATTAAAATATTAATACTGTACGGCCAGAAATTCCTTAGGCGGATGTTAAATAATAAAATAAATTGTATAATCAACATATATATTTCAACAAAGTCACAAACAAACATCAAACTATCTGCTCTGTCTGTATGTGTGGACACATAATACGAGTACAAAACTATAGAATACATAAATTAAAATAATTCATAAAAACTAATGCTGCTTCTGCTAAATACACAGCCAACCGCATAGCCCGAGTTGAATGGCTTTTATTTAAATTTTAAATAATAACCTAAAATACCAGGGAATCGGGCCTAATGTATAAATAAATATCATTCATGGAATAGGCACATTTGAATTATAAAAATAATATTTAATTTTCTTGAACTGTGGCCTAGCTTTATGCTCACTGACTGTGTGTGTGTGTGTGTGCATTAAAATTTGTTTAAGTACATACAGTCGGAGAACAAAAAGCGATTAAATCGACAGAGAAAAAGGTATAGAAAAGAAACATGAACATACAAAACAAAATACTATATGTATGTACGTAGGTAATCATTAAGGTTTATACATTTTTATAAAATTTCATTCGCTTTCCAGCCTCTATAATTACACACACATTATAATAATATAAGGAACAGCAACAATTTTATTATAATATATTTAAACATATATAATATATGGTTGAAATGCATCAATGTATGTTACGACATATGTGTGTTTGATCATTATTCATTATTATCTATATTTGTATATTTATGGCATTTGTTGGCACATGCGGATACCCAATTGTTAAAGTCAAGTGGGACTGGGCTATCCAGTTTCCTGAAAAAGGACAAACATCAAACAACGTTTGAGTTTATGCCATCAAATTTAAGGTTTTACCTGCTTCAACAACTAATGCAATTCATTATTTTAAAGATGAATAGTTATTAGAAACAAAACATTTTAAACATGTGAATATTGTTCGAGAATGCATAAAATTTCAAAAAAAAAAACCTCATCGATAAAAATATTCTTACAGCCATTTGGGGTACCCAAGAACTGCCATTGTTCCTAACCGTTGTTCAATGCAACACGAGTTATCCAGTGTTTTCGTTACGTTATGATTTCTAAGGCCATAATTATACTGTTTTGAAACAAAAAAAAAAAGTTATTGTATTTTCGTTTGTTCCCATATATTATATTATTATTATTATTCCAATTGTATGGAGATTCATGGTTTTCGTATATATTTTTTTTATACCTCCATGTTTATTACATATTTTTATTGTTAATTTCCTTTCCCTACATTTTACATGCATGCATGTATTTTTATTACAAGTACATATAGTAAAATATAAAAATATTATATTTCCATACTTGAGTAAAGACCCATTTTAATGATTGGCCGTTAAGTGAACCAGCTATTGACGTTACTTCTTGTCGGCTTCTGTTTTCCCCCAAAGCTATATTTTAATGTTGTTGCTGTAACAACTCACTATACTTATCAGAAAAATGTTTTTCAATAGTCACTATAAGAAAACTTTCAGCCATAAAAAAATTTGTCTTATCGAAAATGAGACTACTTGAAAAGAAACACAATCTTAAATTGCTTCCATTTAAAATTATCTCCAGGTACTTACATATGTTTTATTCAAAACCGAAATAATCATAATGATTAATCGAGACTTTCAAATTTCATTATCCCCCCCCCTCCCCTCATCCCAATGAATCTTTACAATTCCTCAACGAATCCATATTGTTCCCAAATGCATTGAGACAACAACAACAAATGGAGTAAACATTCAAATGCATTTGCCCTCTGTCGCCTTCATTAATTATTAAAATATCATTAATTTAAGTAGAATTTCAATGAATTATTTATATGCAATTTGGTAAAGGGGTTCAAATTTGAAACGTCATTATTTACCAGTCGTCTGCAACATTGACAATGCAGTCAAGTCATACCATAACGTTTGATTTCAAGACGCAAGATGTGTTTTGCCTATGAAGGATATTATTTAATATTAATCGGATTTCGAATCTGTATACCGGCTATGGTCATTCTATGAAATTTGGACGACTTGATATGAGGAGTCGTCCAAATACACATACCATATATCATTGACTTATCATTTTTTTTTATTGTAATTTACACCAATCTATTATCTTGGTTTAGGCTGTTGATAACAAAAAAAAAACAGCTCAAAAGAAATGTTCAGAGGTGATTGGAATTTCATAATTATAACGATAACGACAAAAAGTTTAATTTTAATCATTATCGATTGCTAATATATTGTAGGTATACATGGAAGATTTAAAATAATTTACCAAATTACATTTTTATAAAATAAAATTTGAAATTCTTTCGATTTGATGATGCAATAAATAAGTATTTTTAAATATTATTAAAACATAGTTTCATGGAAACAAATGTTAACATTCATATGGCTAACCAAGTCAAATCATAATTTTGCTCAATTGCCAACAGCTGAGTGGAATCTGTAAACTGGATGTCTCAGTGATGTGATCATCGCTAAATGATCCAAATAAAGCGTGTTCTTTTGATTTATGTCTCGAAGATCTCCATGCGTACGCACACTTAAATATTGTGCACATATATGCTATCATGAGAGCACACATCTCTTCGTAAGAAAAGAACGGATCGAAGAAATTGGATCGCATACGGTCACGGTCAAGCAACATTTAACCGAAGCGCCATCCCACCAGTCACCACTGCAATATTGTCTATACTAGTTCACACACTGAAAGTGAAACACACATGTGAAGCGCACGCCACGCGTGTTTCATGGATATTCTTGCTTTTATGTTTTTTTTTTCGGGAGCTGTTCAGCGCTCCATTGTTGTGCTGTTTTGTTTGGCGAGTGTCTCTTCGTTTTGTATATGTTAGCGCCACCGGAATAACTATTCATCATCACTCACCAGGGAATAAAAGATCAAGCAAAAGCGGAAGTCTGTGCAAAAGTATTACGATTCCTCGAACGATTGAAAATGATAAGTAATACAAATAAGGTGCAATCAAAATATGAAGCAATTTTAATGGAATCCATCCAATTGCGATCGGCCCATATTGATATCTATGCTATAAAATAGAATTTAAATTGTTATTTACATTAAACTAGTTACTAGTTATGTTGGCGTACGCAAATAGAGGACAGATAAATTGAATGAACGGAGTGAAAGCTATACGAAACCGCTTTTTTATTTATGTTATAAGTGCATATCTCCAATGGCATCGCAGCGCCACACGCGCGCGTACAGCGACGCACATTTGCAGTTGTTGCAGCGATTTCAGGCTGTTGTGAGTGCGCCAATGCTAAATAATGCCTAAAAGCTGAAACACATATGTAAATAATAATCAAATTCAATCTATCAATTATTAATTTACAAATTGACACCGACTGAATTGATCATTTTAGACAATTTCAATTTAAATACACTGTATTGAAAGGTACATACATACACATATATGTTTCTGCGCTGTTCATATCATTTTGATATAGAGGTGTGTATTTAATTCGGTTTTCGTGGGGAGGAATGGGGTTAGCACTCATTTTGTTTGTATGTGATTGCCCTCTTCAATATGTATAAAGTTATGTCATTCGATATGTTCATTTAATGTAGATATGTTGGAACAATCGAATCATATTGAGCATGTTGTGTTTTTCCAGCGATGTGAATTTTACTGTATGGGTCTCAAAAAAATGCTGTTAATTCAACACTCCAACGCTAAAAGGTCTAACTAATTAATATAGCAACTTACAATGCAAATAACTGTAAAATGATGCAAAGTATGTGGCAATTGCTTTAAACCTTTCCGTACCTCCTACACCAAAGATCACACGCACAATAAACCAACGAGATTTTCCACAAAATTGAGTATGAACCCGAAAACCGCAAATATCATAAACCCAAGTGGCCGCATATCTACAAGTATATCACACCCATCTATACCTACTCAAGGTCAAGTGCACTTGAAACCAGCATATACACATATATCGTATATCTTCCCCCTATCTAGCTTCGTTCATTTTTACACTACCCCATCCATCACCTTACACATGAATTCGTGTATTTTAATCGTACAAGGAAGTATTTGTACATGTTCACCCCTTTCAACGAGGAAACCACTGAGTTTTTCTAGGAAAATGCTTGCCGCTCTAACACTTTTCCTCCTATCCTGTCTTTTGGCAGCAAGGATGGGAAATCCGCATCTGAAAATCATACACTTTCGACGAACGACGAGAAAGTATCACGACGAAGTGGTTGATGGCTTATATACACTGAAGCCATTTTCGTTTGGAATTTTGCTGTTATACCAGTTCTCTTGTATTATAGAATAAATAGCAGAATTTAGTCGTTTTAACACATTTATAAATTTACTTAAATTTTTCTTACACATATACGAATTTTCTGTACACAAAAAGTTGTCAGTCGATGGTTATAACTTTTGACATTGCGTGAACCCTCTTTTTTATTCTTTCGACAAATCAATTGATGGCTGCTAAAGTCTTAATGCACGCACGTTATGTAAGGGGTTGTTTTGATTTGAATGCTCAAAAAAAAAAAATAAGGAGACGAAATTATATTCATTGACATTCCCATGTGTCGTATATTTTTACTCTTAGTTTTAGACGTCTTGCTGAGTCTTTGTTCTATTGTTTTGAAATGAGGCACTTATACTTCAACCCTTATGGTACAGAAACATGTACGGAATTTGTATTCAGGCCACATCTAATTTTGTAAAATGTAGTAAGTCCCTTGTTTATATAACATTAAATGGCGGTTTATCATTTACATCAGTGAATGAGTTTCAAATGTTTTGACTGTACATAGTATGATAATGGTCTACAATTAAATGTATATGGGAAGGAAACTGTTTTTACTATTCATCCCATAAAACATTATAAATATATAATTTGTTATTAGAGTAGCAGAAAGCATTCAACTTTTTTAGTCAATGAAAACAAAGAATCTAAAGGGTAAATCAATGGAATCCTTCAACTCTCTTAGTTACATATGTGAGATGAAACGTTTGTCTTGACGCATAATGCTCAACACTAAATTACCATTTAATAATTGTAGAACCCTTTCTTTACTTAGACACTAAACATGTGTTTTCATTTTGAAAGAAATAAGAAAAGTAAAAGGGGGAACACGCAATCGCCGAAATTAGACCCTTTTTAATATTGAGTGGTTTTAGTTTTCCTAATGATTAATGTGATCATTTGAGAAACTACTGCTGTTACATAGAAAAAGTCGTAAGTGTATGTTTTATTTAATGTATAAAAAAATTACGCATTTTATTTCGTAATCATGTATCATATAACACGTATTTAAGTGGCATATGTGTTTACTTTCAACCATATTATTACAAGTCTAAGTAAATGCGACTACGTTGAAATGATCTCATGCCAGAATCAACTAACTGAAAAATAATTGCCCAATAGCAGTTAAAAAATCAGTTTTTAACATAAAACCAAACTGGCAAGTTCAGGTCCGAGATTTTTTATTAATTTAACCAAATTATGCGTTATTAAATAGAAAATTGTAATGACCCAACTTTTCATAGACACAAATAGTAATCACTAAATATTGATTACACAAACCAAACGATTAATCTATAAGTTTTTTTTCGTTTTGTTGAATGAAATAAACCAAATTAAATCACATAATCATGACTCATGAATCATGATTCATGACTGATGTGAGATAGAAAGAAAGATAAACTGCTATCATCAACTATATGCAGCACTATCAACACAAATAATTACAATCTATTTTGGTGGAAACATTACATAATTTGTACCTATATGCATATGGATATGTGTAAATATTACTGTTCTGTTTCTAAATTAATGTCCGCCAAATGGAAATAAATTTATTGCTTCATTTTATCAGGGACATGGAATTTATATAATTTACATTGTAGATATATTTGATATATATTTTTCAAGTCTGAAATGCTAAAAAAACTTACGCTCGCACACATGTAGTGAGTGTCATTAGTTTTAGTTTTCAGAACAATAAAACATTTAGCCAACTGTCGTTCAATAAATCACGTTTACAGTGTCGTTGCATATATACGTCTACTGAAATATTACTTTGTTACACATAACTTATGTCATGTGTATGCGCTTCCTTTTCTGAAGAAAAACCCATTCAGCGGCTATAGTATTGAGCTGCAACTACGAGCTGCAGTTCAGTGCTCTGGATACGACCAGCTTGGTCGTTTGTATTTAATATTGATTATTCAATTTTATGTGGTTATGTAAGACCGAATGCAAAGAAAAGAAATCTATTTTCTTCTTAATGTGGAAAGTTGAACAGCATTATACATAATATGTATGTACGAATGCATTGGCATTGCCTGTATAATATTTATCCAACATGAGCATGATCATAAGCATAAGCATAAGAATAAGCTATGGAAACAAATATGTTGAGTACATATAATTTGATTTTATTTAAATAAAAAATGAGCAAAGAAATTGGATATTTTGTTAATTTGATGCAAGAAAAACATAAATATAGATGTTACTTGTGTATATATTAGTATATAGATGTAACATTCGAATCAACTTTTGTGGTATGTGCTCGGGAAGACGATGCGACGCTCAACCGTCTTGGCCCTTATACAGCGTAAAATGTAAATACCAAGGAGGTAGAGAAGGGAGAGACATATAATGCCCAGAATGGAACAAAATAAAATTATGAAATCCATAGCGAAGCATTGAAAGGGAGCAAAAAGACAAAAGAGGAATATTAAAATAAATTAAAACAGAAAAGGGAGAATAATTTATTTAATTTGGTTCGTAAAACTTTTTTCTTTATCTGAAAAATGTAAAAAGATGGATCAAATTGATGATAAAAGAATATAAAAAAAAATTATATGAAGAATTCTATAACGCAATTTAATTCATTCCTCCCCTTTTTTATGATTACTTATTTTTATTTTATTTCAATGCCATTTCCCGTTCCCTGTTTTACCATTTTTTTTTTAAGTATTTGGAATTTTTGTGAATATCTGCATTATTATATTATATATACGGAATTCTACCCCAATAAATTATAACATTGACGAAGGGCATACACTATAGCATAGAGTTCGGGACGAGCCCAGAAAATAAAAAAAAGGATTCGATACCATCTATATACAATTAGTGCAATATAATATACATTTGACTGTGCCTGAAAAGGGTGGTTCCATCGAGGGTTGGAATCAATTGCCAAGTGGTCTAATTTCAGTTTTTTTTTGCTTCTTTACTGATTTCTATGCTCCTTTGTTCAATTAAACACAAATAAATTGCGTGTACCGAGTTTGTACGATCCAGTTTAATTAGTTACTTTACTGTAAATTTAGACAGTTTTATCTTTAATTGCACAAAAGTGAGCTTCTTGTAGTATTTGCTACGTGTAACTTTCCAGAGTGCGCGAGTTCTTTCAGCTCAAGCACCATTTAGAGCCGTTATTAAGTTTATTGTGAAACAGACTGATTTTATGAATGAATGTTGTTTGCATTAATTGTAAAAGTAGTTTATTGTGAAATCGTTCATTCA
>JANSTS010006064.1:24119-47184 GCA_026546915.1 Sylvicola fuscatus | reverse complement strand
CTCACAAGTGCGCCCCAATCCGTTTCCGTTATATATAATTGAGCTTTCCATAGAAACAATTGTTAAAATTAAGTATACTTAGCACTCTGATCATGGCACAACAACTGTGTAATAATATTTTTCAGTGTCTGTTTTGTTTTTGTTCCACCTTGTTTCGCTAAATGAGAAACTCATCCAATAAAAGAAGAAGAACAACCGGTAACCGGTAAAGAATTACCAAATTGATATGATGTTCGATTTATTACATCTTTTAATACATATTCTGCCATTTTAAATATGTTTTTCTTCTTCTTTTGTTCAGTATGTTTCAAATTTTGGTCCCAATTCAGAAAACAAAAAAAAAAATTAAATAAAAACCGGGCAGAAATTATAACATGAGGGCAATAATTTTTAATTGGATGACGTTGGCAATATATCCGAAATGAGAGATTAGCCGTCGGAATTCGAAGAACATGTAAGAGTGTAAAATCATACAATTTCATGGGAAATTCGTTAAGTAATTGATGATGGTGATTTTTGTTTTTTAAGCCAAATTTGTCTGTAAATAACGTAATTGTAGTTTTATTTGTTCTAAAATTGCAATTTTGAGATGAGCTTATTTTATTAGTTTTATTTTATAGTATTTCAAGTGAAATATACGAGAATGTACATTGTAGCAAACGATTTTGTAAAAACAAAAGATGTAGTCGATATTGCTGAGGATTTATGGTCTTAAATGGAACTTAAGATTGCTAAGATAAACTTATTGTGAGCAATTCTGTGAAAGCGTTAAAGGTGTCCTTAAACATTCCACTTTTTTAGTTAAATATAAATGGTTTTGTTGTTGCCTTTGTTTACAATGTTTCCCTTAAATTGATGTTTTATTCAAACATATATTTTTGCTCAGTCTCAAATTTCACATTTGTTTTTGCTCTCGTGTTCTTAAGTATTCTCCTGGCGACATAGTTTATCCGCATCGAGCATAAACATATTGCACCGACCATCATCAGCCAGCCACTTTGTATTCATAAAATTGGCGCCCTTTTGTTGCTCTCTTTGCTTTAAATGGTTTCCATTTGTGTATAATTTGTAAGTTTTTTGTTTTTGTTATGCATTTAAAGTTTAGTGTAGTTTGTCTTTTTTTTTTGTAAACGAATTGTACTTCTATTTAATCAGCAACCCTTTTTATTAGGTTTAAATGTCATTTTGAATTCGAAAAGAATTACTAAGCCGCTTAAAAATAACTTAAACCAAAGAGGAGAGTATTATCATAATTGAAGCCATTCATTTTCCATTACTTAATAAATTATTAAACACCATTACACAATCAGTGTGCAAAAATTGACACTTTCATTCACTTTTTTTTGTCCGCACACATTCGATGTTACTTTTGCGGTTTGCCGGTATCAATCACCGCCATGCAGTCGATAACTATTGGTTCGCGGCTGCACAAAAATGCTCGCACGGTAACCTATGCGAAAAAAAGCGCTTGAATATTTATTATAATTGACATAATTGCATACTGACAGGTAAGAGTACCAACACTGACGCCATTAATTTTTTGTTTTCCCTTAATCTGTTTAAATTACTGATTGATTATTTATGACAATGCACTGCGGCTCCCCCACCAATCGTTTTTCGTTCATTAGTCAATTTCATTTAATGGTTGCATTTAATTTTCAATTATTTCTGAATTTTTGTAAGAAAATGAGAGGAAGCTATTTTTATAATTTACTTTTAATTCACTCAATCAATATCGAGTTTTGCTATAGTTACGCGCGTTATTCATGTCAATCATGTGTGATTAAAGTTTATGTGGAAATTGATGAATTCAGAGAAGGCATGCATTTTAAATGGAGCATAATGGAATATGGGATTTCTTGGAATAATGCAACTAAATGACAGGTGCATCTTATCACATAGGAACTCTGTGGTTTGGTTCGTTGCAATATTGATGTAGAAATATGTTTAGTGGTTATTCTTTTGCTGAGCTCAAATTTTCATCTAATATTTATGCAAATTTGGTAACTTAAATGTTAAGCAAAAAGTTTGAATTTGAGCGATTTTACTAATCTAAGAATTTTACAAATTGAGAAAAATCATTCTAATCCTTAGTCTCAGCATGTTTTATGGTTTATAACAGAGTCACATGTATGCACAGAAAGACACATTACACATCCCAATTCCCAAACAACCATGAATGAACTCAACGATGCATAATAGCAACTTTGCCCCTTATTCCGTTTTCACCTACAAAGCTGCAGCACTCAGCGGAAGCTATTGAGGGTGATGACAGCATGATGGAATATGTACAAGAGATATGAGCGACTCGAATACGTTTTGTTTGCGACTATGTTGTACATTTTACAAGCTACTGCATTCGTATAGAAACATTTAAGTTGTTGAGAGTGCAGCGAAGCGGTAAAATTGCGGTCTTCAAGAGTCCTCACGCCATTATTCTTAATTTCGTTTGTTGTATGTACATTGTAAACCTTCTTCTTCGGCTAAGCTGCATGCAACTTTTTCTGAATATGTGCGAGTGTATTATGACTGCAGTTTTGTGTATAGGAAAACAGTGTCTTAATGAGAACAAGTATATTGCAATACATTTAATTACTTTGGCTTTAATAATATGTAAGACAAGTTCATTTATAATATATTAATTATTCATGTACTGTGGAGTGTATAATGTAGATGGCAGATAAAAAGAAATTGTTTTTGCACATTTTATTATAGTATGCGGCATGGAATTACACATGCAAACATATTTTTATAATAATTATTCTGCCGAGTTGCGAAATGCAAGTGGAAAGAAAAGTGGAATGCAGATGATATAATACCGAGAGCACACATAAGTAATTGAAGACATGCTCTATCGGTTATGGAACGTAAATTAGGTTAAGTTGGTACTTTAAAAGAAATCTTTTACATAAATGTGCTTATTGCAAAAGATATGTGGAGCATTGATACTATAAATCAATTATTAAAACAGAATGCTTTTAATTTACGGTTGTTATTGATCATGAGTGTTATTTATTTGGTTTTCTTTTAGCACTTTTTTTTTAAAACGTACTTTAAATATGTTGGATCGTGTCTTTGTCTAAATTAGTTTCAATGCAAAATTACACAAAAGTAAAATATAAAATTAAATCCATTGCCGTCCTTAAGTTCATATTGACATTCTCATCAAGAAGCAAATCGAAACTTTTACACTGACCTTTCGAACATTTTAATCCAAATTTATTTACACAATAAATTGAAATTGAAAATGTCAATTCGCTTTACATGCACCTGAGAATACAAAAGCACATGCGAATTGAGTTTATAAAAAAAAATACACGAATGCACGTGTACATTGTACGTAAACGTGAGCTTCTTTGACATTGCATTGGCATTAAAGTTCGTTTTCTCTTACAAATGTGCTTTTATTTATAAATAAATCTCCCTTTGAATTTATTTTCGTTGTGTGACAATTTATTAAGATATTTAACATAAAATACGAAATAAATCACAATTAAAGGTTTCCTCGATTTGACAACGAACATAAATGTTTCCACACAGTCACAAAACTCTCTTCGCTTCTGTCATGCCATCGCATCGCGTTGCGTTCTTTCTTCAGCTTAGGAACTGCAGCTCCTTTATACAAGCATATAAGACGACGCAATGAGTCGGCTATCTTTTTGGCTGTGGTGAAATACTTGGATATCATTTGTAATTTTCCATTCACCGAAAATATTTTCCCAATGCTCAACTTGAAATGATATTTCATTTATAAAAATCATAAATTTCAAGTAATTCGACAAAACTTAACCGCTGGTAAGCTTTTTGTTCTTAATGAGTCTACAAGATGCCAATTTAGGATGAGAAACTTTGTCTGTATTTTGTACTCTGTATGATACAAGAGCGGAATACCAAAAGTGATTAAAATGCCCTCAACGAAATAAATATAAAAGAAACAAAATATTATATTTATTATATGAACTCGGTACGCTCAAGATATAAATGGGGAGAAACAAAAAGAAAATGTATATATATAAATGTATGACGATGAAGAGGAGAGAATTAATGCAGCCATGAATCATCGTCTTACAATTTTGGTCTTCATTTATTTTAGTTGCTGGTATTTCTTAACGCATATGCTTCATTATTTATACTTGTACTAACAAATATATGTGCTGCAAGTATAATTTAGCTCTTGCCGAAAATAAAATATATATGGAAACTGAAGAATGAGTGTGCTTGAACGCGATGAAGGGGTCCCGTCTGTGGGGATAAATACGGGAAAATGGAATGTTATATTATTTATATTTAATTTATTTTCATGGAAAATGAAATAAAAAAACATAACATCTGAGATGAATCAAAATGCGCATGTTTCCAATTTTTATCCTTCTCTCTCTCTCCACTTACACGTTTAAAGTGGAAAATTAGGAGGTTGAGGGGGTAGTAGGAGGGAGCGTCTTGGCTAAAAGAAAATTAATGTAACAACAAAATATAGAAAGAATCCAACGTTGTGGCTCAAGTAGCAATATACAACAGCGAGAACTGTTTTCAAGATGTTTAAAAAGCAAGCTGCTGAGGGGAGGGGTAAAGGATTTAATGAATATATCTTGCGATTGTAAATCTTATATATTCATCCGCTTGCATGTAATTAGACACATTTTTTTATACGCGCTTGATAAGATTAATGCGTTCATTTAATTTCCTTAAATTATTAATTTGAATTATTGCTCACGGAAATAGGTGTAGTTTGTATTCACTACATAATAATAATGTTTCTGTATTACCTAAAATAATTCTTTACTCTTTTATCGTATTTAAGAATGGCTAAAATGATATTTAATCTGCAGATTAACAAATATTTATTGGATAAAAGTAGTGTAAATGAATAATCATTTAACAATTTTAAAAATATCAATATATTTTATGTTTAACTATGTTATATAAATAAATAGATAATCGTATCTGAGGTGCAAGCAACAATCGGTATTTAAAAAAAAGTCTAAATATGTAGATGATTGCTTCTCATAAAAATCATTTTATATATAAAACGATACATTTATCTCTTATTTCTCGTGTGCGATTTTCCACCACTTCTCGTGGATTTTTGCTGCGTCGCTTCGCGTCGGCCGTCGCATAACACCGCACGTACTACCTTAAAAAGATCTCAGCCAGTACAAAGGTATAAGACGCTTACACTATATGCAACTAAAGATTGGTCAGGTGGCGGCGCTGTTTTATGAAAACCCATTAAAACTATGGAAATAGCAAAACACATAAAACTTTATAATAGGTTTCAGCTACCTCGTTTCACTCTCATGATATTATTATGCATGGACATGCAGATATATGCGTTTATTATAATTATGTATATGGGCTTGCATACATAGTGCAAAAGAACTATTTCTCCAGCACAGCTTCGCATCTATATAAGTTTGGCTATTATATGAATTTTGTTTCGCAGCCTTCTTACAGCGCCAAGATACTTTATTGCCATATATCATTTGTCTTAAATGTACATTTATTAAGATGATGATGACTTTTAATATGCAAAACTGGCGGTAAACTATTGCTTCGAGTTTTACCGCTTTTTTAAGATTATTTAATATCCGCGTTCAAATGCGCTTACTGCACTACCGGAGTTTGAATGAGATGATTTACTGTAAATTCATTTTGTATATAATTGCTAGGTGTTGATACGTGTGAAGTAAATAAATCGCAATATCAATAACCCGGTGCTCACTTCTCACACACGCAGCATGGAACAGTTGTCATGCGCCGCATATCAGCCAGAACACGTGATAGCGTCTGCTGAATGTCTAGTCACTTTTCTTGAGAACGTGCTTGGACTGTCTTATTTATATATGTATATATAGGTATACCAGTACATATGTTGAGTAGGTTTCTTATGTACGGATTCAGTTTGGCGCGTCTTTTTTATTTATGTATTTATGTATCGTCGCAGCTTTGGCGTTCGTTTCCCCCACATTCATTCACAAACGCATTTTGTAATTGCATCGCCAAATGCGCATGCGATCGATTCTATATCATAAGATGCACACACACGATCAAAAGTCGTCGCTCTGTACTTAATAATTGATACTTAAAAACATTTAATTTGACAAAATTATTGTTAATGGTTTTCATAAATTTATTCTAATGATTTTCTAATTTTTCTTTTGCAGGCAAAGCTTATGGAAAATTCACACGCCTGGATGCCTGGAACAACACCAACAATAGCTGGTAAGTGAAACATTCGCTCGTATACTATGTGTTGCCCTTTACCACTCATCAAGAAGCCCTTTTACGTATTCATCATCTTAAACCCTTTATCCTATTCAAGTTTGTATCGTTTGTTCAGCGTCTCCTCGTGGACGCATTCTTTTATTTTTTTTTATACGCGCCTCAAAATTCATTAACAATTTACAACGCAATCAACAAAAGTAATTAAATATTTAGCAGCAACAAAAATGTATTTCTTTTCATAAACGAAAATGAAAACTCATAAAAATGCTTATATATATATGTATATGTATGTATAAAGTTTATACATAAGGTGACTGATGAACAACAACATACCACCACCACCCATGACCTGATCCCTGCGATTAAGTTTATGCGCGCGCGTTCATGCACAATATTTTGATAATACAAGACTTGTATGTTTGAAGAACATACACACACACACACACACACACACACATTGTGCAAAACATACATAAGGGTGGGTTATACAAATTCATTGACCTATAATGTTTCCAATAAACAAAAAGCGCGCACATTTACACCGCATGGCGAATGTTTTCAGTAAACATCGTTTCACAGTGCATTTGCCTTCTGCAGTGTTAGGATAATAATTACACAATGCAGTTAGGGGGCAGGACGAGAAATTGCATTTGAGCCAGAAAGGGCCGCACATGTACAAACTTCAATGCAAACAAACCGTCCGACCTAAAATAAATATGCGCACGCATTAAAATAAATAATTATACTTTGTATTACTTCAAAGAAAAAATAATGTTTCTTGTTTTTCTTATTATTTTCCAAGTGTTTTTCTTTGCGTGAACGGCGCGCCGCGACGCATCGCACCGTATGGTAACGATCTCTCTTTCTTTTGGTATATTATGCCATCAACTGAATTTAATGTACGCGCGCATATTTATAGTAAAATTACGGCGAGATTGTGTGTGTCGGCCGATGTGCGAGGGATGCATGTTTACATTAATAAACAAGAAAAATCATATAAGAATTTAGAAAACTTAAAAATACAGGACCACATACAGTTAGTAAAGTACTGCTCGAGTTCAAACAGAAGTAATTAATCTTTTTTATAAACGAAAACAAATGTAGGCATGGCTATAACGAAAATAAATTGACCGAGAAATGGTGGATGAAGGCGCGCGTCTGCATTTCGCAACAATACAGTTAAGGCTGTGTTAGAATGGAAACTGTTGGTATTGGCTAAAGAGTTTTTTCCTGCGATATATTGTTTATATGTGGGAAAATTTCCACGAAACCATATTAAAACTTTTTACAAGAGAATCGTATAGCGCTTTGACACGGCCCAAATAGCGATTCCTGGAAAATTGAGCAAAGCATGCGGCTTTTCTAGCTTCTATCTGTGGATTGTTTACCTCTGCAATGGGCCAACCGCCCTCTATAACAACTGCATTGCATTTCGTTGTATGAAATATATTTTCTTTTAAATACATCATAAAACATAAAACGAGGAAATTTTGTACAATGGAGCACACAAAGAAAACTCAAGACAAAACTCATTACACAATTGGTAACGCGAAGAGCCGAAGCCAGTCTAACAACGAGTTTAATTCAATTTAAAAACAATGACGCATAAATAAATATTTAAAAGTAATAAACAAGCAGAAGAAAAAAAAGCGAAGCTGAGTATTTGTATGGAAATGCCACAGCAACGACGTCGAAACGACCGTTTCTTTAATTTTGAATTATTACATCTAATTAAAGAACGCGCGGCGATACAATTTATTAAAAGGCATTTAGAAAGTTGATTTAAATGAGTAATGACGGCAAATGCCGCGCCACACAATACCACTCGCGCTCAATAGCCTATATAGATGCATGTACATATGTACATTTTCTACTATACGCGTACATCGCTCAATTTACGTTTAGACGTCGACTTTAATTAAATATTGCCCTAAATAAAAATGAATATCATTTTTCTTTCGTTTCCATCGGCGTACCTTAATTTACAATTACAATAAAAGAGTTACAACATACAATATTCATATAGCATACATGTGATATGCGTAAATATAAAATATGTGATCATTGCGCCAGTGCGTGTATGAACGCTGAGTGCAAGCGCGGTGACGGCCGCGAAGCTTTGCTCCCCCCCCCCTCCCCCCATTTCGGTGTCCCACACGCGCGCCTGCTCCACCCAAGCAACATGCCGAGAACTCGACGCTTATGCCACTATCTCTATCTATATAAATTGTACCATATTCTATACATTAAACATACTTATATAATTTATCGGCGAATATTTTCTTTTCATTAAATTTATTCTTTCTAGGTTTTTTCTTTTGTAAACATAGTTCTCGCTCTAACATTCGTACAATTTATGTATAGGAGTTGTGAGCACAGCATAGCCATAGTCACAAAATAATTGCGGGCATTATTAAAATTTATTATTCCTTGGCTTTAATATTTTATATTTCGAGTTTAATCTGTGTGTACGCTCGTTTTGCCTCACCACACACAATTTCCCTCCTCCCCCCACCACCCATCCTCCCCTGCCGCTCCACTACGCGCCCCAAATGCGTAGCTTCGGCCATATAATAATAACGTGCGCCGCAGAGCTTTACTCTGCAATTAATTTATATTTCGCTTTTGAACCATTTCAATTTGATCTGTGTTGTATTAGTTTTTATTATTTAAACCATTAAATACATTAAATAACATACACACAAGAACGCCGACTAAATTCAAATATTAATCATAGAGTTATTTGTACGATTTGGTGGAGTTTGAGTGCGCGCGCCTTGCGCTTACGTCATTTGGATTGGCTGCAAACCGAAAATTATTCTGTATAGACAATTTGTATACTTGTTAGTGGATGATAGAAAAAATGACTTAACTGAATAAGCATTCTGCGCAGATGCATGTGTTTTAGCGGCATATTTGCTCGATAGGGACGTATGGATTGTGGCAAAAGCTTTGGAAGAGTCGGCCATACAATTAATTGGTACTTTGTTGAATGATTAAGATGGCTGTACATTTAGCTAGTTCTTTGTGGGAAGCATAAATGTAGTTTCATGTAGTTTTTTATAAACACTTTAAGAAGTAGCTATCAACTAATACTTATTGGATATGATTTATGTGCAATTACTCGCAAAGTTTATGAGCACGAAAGGTGGTAGGTAATTAATGGCAATGGTATGGAGTCGTTTAACTTAGCTAAATGGAAGCTTTTGCAATGAACTGCCGCGTTTTATTAAATAATTAATATAATTTATGAGCAGAATTTATTTGCTAAGTATTTGGTTTTGACCATTATGCGAACCACTTTATACGAGTTTACATAATTTTTAAATACATTTGTTTTGTGTTGTTGTAAGAAATTTAGTTCTTACTTAATGCTTAGATTCAGAATTCTGAACTTTATGGTTTCGGATTGTTTTCCATTAACTCATTTTTGTTTTAAGAAACATTTCTTTTGTTAAAATTTTATCAAACCTAAAATGCACTTAAAACTTTCGCCATGTACTAGCGAACATTAAAACATAAAAAACTGCCTTGTCGATTTGCTGCTAATTGGCTTCTGCAACCTTTTAACAATTCAATTCTTCTTTTTCCTTTCTCTCACTTTATATATTTTTTTGTAATAATTCCGAAACTGCGCATAAAATTACTTACCAGATAAAACAAAAGAACATTTCAGACTGGCAAGAAAACAATGCCAATCAATAATTTAATAAAACGTGCCAAAGAAAGAACTGATTTTTAATTTATGTTTTCCCTCATTTTCGATTTCTGTGTGTTCTCGTATTTTGCCAAATACAATTCCCATTCAAATATTGCCAGTCGAAAGAAATAAATTTGAAATAATTAAAAGCTTTTATGCGAAATCCATCCGTTACCAATGCGATGGGCGGCCAAACCCCACGTCAGATTAACCACACTTTCATTTTAACAACTCCCCGAAAATAGAACATTTTGACGGAAAAAAACGCAGCCACAACCCTTTTTTATTTCTTTTTAAATCAATTGCTGTAGAAAGGGGTGCAGATCATAATGCTTTCAAGAAAATATAAAAATGGGATTTGAAGTGGAAAATAAAATCGAATAAAACATATTTTTGAATTGTTGTGAAAGTTTGGTCGAAGTGGTGTTGTACTGGACGTCAGGGGTGGTTATCCGATTAAGTTGTGATGGCACTTTTTGTTTTAGTAAATTTTATTGGCTTTCAGTGTAAAATGCATTACAGAAATGGTTTTAGAATAAATTACCGACTCTTTTGAGGTTTTTGTACGTTTATCAATTGAGGCGAAACAAATTAAAGACGCTGTTTTATTTTAATGAGGCAGTTGCACAAGTTTTAATGTAAATAAAATGGAATTTCTATTCACAATGCTTTTCATTGTCTGCTACTGTAAAAACAAATTTTAAATACTTGTAAAGCTCTTAAAGCTTCGCTAAATATTTGTATATTTCAGTGATAGCTATGAACAACATTTAAATGTAGAATTTTTTTCGTAATCAATTCAAAATGGTGTATTTGTTTGAGACATAAATTTAAATGTATGTTAATAAATATTTATAGAAGAAAAACATTAGAACTTATAGCAGTAGCATAAATCAATTTTACAAGTCTTACTCTCTTTTTACATTGTTTTCTCCTTTTTCATCCGCCCACCGTTTCTGGCTTCTGGCGATATTTGTGCTTCATATTCTTTTATGCATCTTTTATAATAAGTACATATCTTTTTATTGCTTCTTCTGCTTTATGAAACCGATCTGTATTACGTAAATGGTTACAAGACTAAGCCGCACCGCCAAGCCGATGGTACCAAAGTTGCAACCATTGTTGCATTTAACCGTTTTTGTATTCGTTTTCTATCACTTAAACATCTTTAAATGGTATATTCATTATATTTGTATAGAAAATCTTCTTTTTATTTGGTTTTTTAAATAAATTTTAAAATGTAACAATGATTTCTTTACTTACAGACAGCTACCAATACCAATTACAATCAATGTGGCAAAAATGTTGGAACACTAACCAAAACTTAATTCATCATATGCGTTTCCGCGAACGTGGCCCTCTTAAATCATGGCGACCGGAAACCATGGCCGAGGCAATATTCAGTGTACTAAAAGACGGCCTCTCACTATCCCAGGCGGCACGAAAATACGACATTCCATACCCCACCTTTGTCCTGTACGCCAATCGAGTGCACAATATGCTCGGTCCTTCAGCCGATGGTGGCACCGAATTGCGACCAAAAGGACGCGGCCGACCGCAAAGAATTCTACTGGGAATGTGGCCGGAGGAACACATCAAAAATGTGATTAAAGCTGTTGTTTTTCGGGACACTAAGGACTTTAAAGATGAATCAATGCATATGGTAAATATTTTCATTGACTTAAATATATTTTGAATTTTGATTTCCAAAGCTTTTAATGTTGGACGAATATTATAAATTATGCATATGACTAATCGAATTCGACCATTCCAGCCTGTTTTTCCGTTTCAAGATGGCAGCCTAAATTATGCAAGAAATCAAGCACCAAATAATTCATCAGCACCTCCGCCTATGCCCAACATGGGTGACGAGTCCTTGTCGCCTGAAATGGCCGCTGCACTTTCAGTGATAGCTCAGAAGATAAATTTAGCTGCCGCCGCTTCAGGACATGATAACCACCAGGACGCCACAAGTCTTGTAAGTAAGCTCAATTTATCCGGTCTGATGCATCTGAATAACGGCGGTTTGGCGGATGGCAATATTGCAACGCCGAAAGTGGGATCACCAGCTGCACGCAATTTAGGTAATAACGGAGAAAGTAGAATACCTATGCCAAAGCTTGCGTCACCTGCAATTCCGGGAATGCCCGGCAGCAAGTGTGGAAAAGAGATGATTGATTTCCCTGATCTGCACATCATACCGGGTCCATCGTCCGATGATGCACATCTTCTGAGCAGACACTCACAGCTCCAGCAACAACAACAGCAGCAACAACAACAGCAGCAGCAGCAGCAGCAGCAGCAACAACAACAACAGCAGCAACAACAACAGCAACAACAGCAGCAACAACAACAGCAACAACAGCAAGGAAGCCTCACAATATCACCAGCACATTCTAGCAGTTATAGCAACCCTAGTCCGTACTCGCGATCACGTGACAATGCCGTCGACTTTGCCACACCTGTCGGATTTGGTGCTGGCGGTTGATTTGACAGCTTCAGTGCGGTGATCCAACTGTCGATCGTGTAGTTTATCGTTGTCCCGCCCAAAATGATCACGGCATTTTCGGAGAATTGGCGGTTTTAACGCATTGTATATATTATAGAGTTATGACTCATGCGTCACTGAGGCTTTAAAGTTTTGACGGATATAGCATCTATGGATGTTTCTTTTTCAAAAGTGCATGCATTTAACATCCCTTCATAGACAACCCTTAGCCAAATGACTAATAATAATATGGTCTGGCTGAGAAAATTTTCTGAAAATAATGAAGACTATTTTAGGCTGGACGAAACTCACCCCAAAATTGAACTGCTAGGCAATAGATGTAACGCATATTATGTAATTTAGACAAACCGAAAATAATTTATAGAAAATGAAAAATAAATTATATATTTTTGCAATTAGATAAATATGTTTTTACTTTCATTTCTTCTAACAATTTGCAGTCAAGAAAATCCGATTGTTAGCAATTGACGGTACGGTAAGAATTTTTTTTTCCAGAAAAGATTTTTTTAAAATGGAACTCCATGAGAATCTTTAGAAAACAAAAAATGAATTGTAATTAACAGCAAAGAAAATAGAGAAAAAATCCTTCATTTTCAATTGGTTTCCATTTATGCCATTTGCTGTCGATGAAATGGCGCCTTCAAAGAAATCCATCGTCATGCAATGAGTCGGGTTGCAACTATGGATATAAACTGTGGTGAAAATTCCCTCTAGCAGCTCCATGTTTTATACTTTCCCATTGATCCTTCCGGTTGTTTTCGTCTGAAAAGTAAACGTCATGCAACTTTACAAGTATACGAGCAAGTTGTCTCCCACCCACACCAACTTGATTGCTTTCTTCGCAGTGACTCGTCGCCTTTTTTTTTCTTGTGTTTGGGTGAACCCGCAGCGTCATCATCGGCTGCAATTTATTTTCAATTGTGCGCTTATGTCTCGCCTGCCTTCAGCTTTTACACTTACAACTTTACAAGTGTTGCTGGAGTGATGATGGAATTATGTATATTAATTTCAGACAGTTCGACAAATATGTGTCTTTTAAATTATTGAAAAAGTAATATGAAATACCATGATAACAAGGCATAATTACGTGTGTTTCATTTTTTTATAAGTTACTATTACTAAAAATGTTCAATAAATGAAGGGAATAAAAGGTTGTTTGCACTTAATTCGTCCATAAAATACAAACCGCACTAAATTCATCAATAAAATAGCTGAAGAGTTCTCATATAGCCACGTATACATAAACTATGACTGAAATCAATTGCACCCCGTCCAAACAGCAGAAATCAGCGCGTATATTATGACAGATGGGCGTAAATTTTCTATTTGCAAATTAGATTACATCCGATCGACAAGCCCCCTGTTAACTGCAGACATTTGACGTATGGGAAAATGAAAGCTGCGGGTGGCCTCCTCTAGTCATCACCTCCAATACCACACAAGAACCCCTTAACTTAAAGATTAGATGGTGACGCGATGCGTTGTAGCGAACGATTTACACAAACGCTCGACGACACCCCTCATAAACCATTAACCAGGCCGGATTTCCAACAAATAATAATCAATACAGATATTTAATTATTATTTTAAAATGGAGCGTGAATTATGTACAGTAAAATCCTACGGCGCATTTTTTATTTAAATATTATTATTTGTCGCGGCAAGTTTCCTATAGGCTGGAATTTGCAAACATTTTTATTTAATTATTGTCGTCTAATGGTTGATTCAGGAGGGTGTTGCCATTTTTAATTTCACGCACAACCAATTTTGTGTGATATGACATGCAAATTTTATACGCATTTTGACATTTTTTAAGGGTTACATTTGCTCATGCAGCCATTCCTTAAAATAAACGTTACAAGCTACATTTTTGCAATTTAAAATATTCTTGAAGGCAGTTACATTTAATGACTTATATTCTTTTAGTGTATAAATGCATTTATAATGCATCTGAAAGGATTTTGTCCCAATCATTTAATACATAAGCAGCGTCCATTACTGATAAGCGACTAACCGTCCTTCAATTCTCATGAATCGAAAATAATAAAATCATCGGGTAGTCTTCTTAATAGAAACTCTATTATGTTGATAAATATCTAATGATCACATTCGCAAAGTACAATATATTGCTGCACTAAGAAGCGGCACAAATACTTAATAATGTAGAAAGCTTCGAATATAAATTACGAATTTCCGCTTTTCCGCTTCTACGCCTTACACTTTTCTTTGTTAACTCAATATTCATAAAATAGTTAAATGGGAAATGCTCAATGCAGTTGTTCTTCATTCATTTTGTTCATTTTTTTTTTGTTGTAGCAGCAATTTTGCGATTTGTGTCTTCAATACGGAATACATTGTGGGACAGGAAAATTAAGTAATCCGATGACATGAAAGGCAGTTAATAAAGCCATTTCAATTTTGGAATAATAATTTGGAAGGATAGTTTCTGTTTGCATTAATTTTTGCTATATAAAGAATGGTTGAATTGGAGCGATAAGTGAATACGTTTAAATCACCGCCTATTTCAATGATTTTGTGTTTAAAAGTGAAAGCTTCAAGTCCCAAATTGGTTGTCAAACGTAATGCAATTTTTTTTTACAAAATCCAGCTATAAGTCCGAACAATTGATGGTTGTTGATTGTATTAATAAATTATCTCGAATCGTAATCATTAATTGAAAAAAAAATGATGACATACGATTATTTTTTTAATTTTACGAAACTTGTAAATAAATTCGTCACATTTGCATGACTAGATGATCTTTCGATCGCACTGATCAGCCGTAATGATAGTTCGCACAGAAACGAGTGATTCGATGAAATCCATTACTAAAATATACATAAGACAGCATATTCCCTTAAACAGTTCCTTGTTAATTTCCAATTGCAACAACAAGAAGCCGAGAGCGCACGACTTCATGTTCATCGTGTGCGATCTCTCCAGCTACCAAATTGTTTTATTGTTGCGATTTTGCATTTTCCTTATTTCATTTTGCGTCCCTCAATCACATGCAAAATGGTTTGTGTAAAAAAAATTTTATGATAATGTTTATGTTTCATAATAAATATGAATAAAAGTCATAGAGAGAATGTAGAAGCGAATAAGAGCGAGCGAACGATCGATGGTGGAATATAATCAAATATTGTTAATCGTGGAGAATGGATTACAAAAACATAATAATGCTTGCAGTTGCCCCCTTCGGTTGTGTTTCATTGTAATTTTCTTATCTTCTTCGGTTGGATAAGAAAACAGTAGCCAAGTATCAATACAATATAATTCAAATTGCAGTTTCTCTTTCGGTATTTTGATTTCGCTTCGGTATACAGCTTAATGTTTTTTCCCCGGTTGGTGCGGCAGTGGCGTAGTTTATGCCTTTTGGTACAATGCCACCGAAATGTCGAGAAAATCTCTTCAATTTAATGTTACCAAAAGCACATCAGCATACGAACTCATAAGCGATGCATAAGGGAAATTTCAACACGCTTCGCCACTGCCTTCTTCAAGAATCATCATATAATTTTACCTTGGCGTTTCTCGTTTGTTATGCATCAAATAACATACACATTATGCAAATCAATTTGTGTTCACTTCAACCCGATCAACTAGTTTAGAGGAAATATAATAAAATAAGGAACAATCCGCAGTAGAAACATGGCGCTGTAATCCGCATTGAACGAGTTTAAAGAAAGATTGGCAGAAGAATTACAATTAGGGCTGCAAAAACGATTATCTGCAAGCTGATCACGATCTATTCGCGTCTAACTTCTTTGTTCTTAATGGTATATCGCCTTAAGATTTAGTCTGCCGCGCTTTCAGCAGTCGTCATTCAAAAACATTATATAACTGAACAACAATTTTCGTTGTTATATTGCACAAATCTCCCAAACTTTGGTAAGAATTTCGGTGCATTTTCTATATGCAAAGAATTAAGCATCTTCTTAGACTTTTAGACAAAATTTGCAATCAAAAGTAATAGTGAAATTTGTCACGGTGTTTACATTGCGGGAATCAAAGCAATTACGAAAATGCAATTTTGTGGATGACCACCAGCATCACCGCAATGGCATAACGCGAGCAAAACCAAATTTAAACCTCAAAATTGTGGCCACAGAGTGCGGCTTTAAAGCACGATTGTTTGTGTCGAGTGCATCATCGCGTTAAGCACATTGCAATCACCAGCGAAAAAGCGCACACAACAAATCCTAAAAAAAATGCACCCCTGCATTTAAAAACAAGCATGAACTTGAAACTCGCCGGCACAGAATCGGATTTTACCGAGAATATATGACACGGCCGTCCTGATACCTGGAAAGGGATGAAAATGGCTTAGAAGCAACGTGTCTGTCATTGTTCCGTGTGTGCGTTTATTTTCCAATAGAAAGTGCATTTCCCACTATATTGCATGTGCGTTATGCGGTGATATTGATGCACCGGCTTTATATTGCTGTAAAAATGAACAAAGCCTACGGATATCACTTTGTGCTTTGTCACATTGAGTTTTTCATGTTGTTTGATGCTTAGTTATTGTTTAGTAATATTTCCGTTGTTTTGCTTAAAATTACCAAATGCTCTTTACAAAAGGAAAAATTACATCCCTTTTAGGCGATTGAAAGGGACGCCTTGCAATAATCGGCTCTTTTGAAGGTAGAACATCAATTTAACTTTAACATAAAGTTTAATTTTTGTTCTTTGACAGAATTTAACTTTTTTGCTTCAAAAAAAAAAAAAATGTTAATATAGATAAAAAGTTGCATCTTCTTGAAATGGTTGATAAGTTTCCTAAATACGAATTATATTTAAATGACTTTATTCTAAGCGACAGTTTAATAACATTTAAACATGTTATCATACGTGTACATACATAAATAGCGATTAACTACATACTTTTACGAGCATGTTCTGGCTTTTGTTAAAATATTCCAAAACAAATTGCACAGCAAAAAGCAAACAACCTTAACGAATACATTAAAACCATAATTGGACAGAATTTTATACCATTCAAATAGTTTCATATTCATTCATATTAAATGAATCTCACTTATGCGCATGTGGATTTAGTTGTGCACACATAACATGTATGTGTCCCCATTAGTAAAAATGCTTATCTAATGAACGCAGAACGAACGAAAAAAAAAGTGTGTATATATGAGCAAAACAACTAATAATAAATTACGAAAGACAATAGAAATTATAAGGGTCTCTGAGGTTGAGAGTAAAATAAATACATATGAAACGACTTTAATTAATGCCTATCTACAAGAAAACATTTCTTATTTATAACCGCCTATAGTTTATACTAATGTTTGTTGTCATGTGTGTCTGAGCTTTTCTAAGTATTTATCATATTTGTCCGTTGTAAATACAATACCTTCCATTAGAGTCAAATGTCAATCGCATTGAGCTATTTGAATATATTTTATTAAATTGATTTCGTAATTGTGGGTTATAAAAGCGCTTATTAGAATTCATTTAAATATAATTCGTTCAACGTCTTGTGATATACCAACGTGATTAACTACGTATTGTCAAGTCGAAATATTTTCAAAATCGCAACAAAAAATTATGCATACCTTTGAAAGTAACCTAATTACGAAAAAAAACGACAAGCAGAACAAAGAATGGAAATCAACTTTGTTTGGTGTTATCATTTTTTTTTCGGAATGAAACGAATTCCATAGAATTGCGCCGTGCCTCTTCCATGCATTATATATAGAAGCCAGTAATTGACATTAATTATTTCAAATAAGTATTACTATTAATTTTCCTTGCTCTCTCTGTGTTTTGTCATTTTAGCCCCACCATTTTGTTTGTTTATTGTTGACCTTGTATTTCAATATCTATAATTGTGGCTTCCGTCCATTTTCCCCATTTTCCATACATGTCGTTCTATATTCATTAACGTGTTTAAATATGTATTAGATTCGTTATTTTCCCTTACATACAAGAATACTCGGCTAAATGAGCGCACGAACTGTACTGACTTTTGCTATTGCCCATGCTACCATCTATGTATGTTCGTATGTAGCGGTTTTTGGTGTGGTATCACATTTTAAGTAAGAAATTGTTTGACATAGCAATTAATTTGTCCCGGTGTACTAACTGTTTACACATATGAGACAAATTGGGCAAATGTCGGTAAGCGGGAGATGGGACACATTAATTAAGGAAGCAGTCTTTCAGCAAGTTTTACAATATACTCGGAGAAGGGTAAACTTAATCAAATTTATAAATGGTGAAGAAAATCAATTAGGAATTTATGGAAACTTCAGTCGGAAAATAAGAAAGTTGTACAGAAATAAAATGAAAGCTCTTTTATTGAATAAAACGAAAAAGTTAAGGTGAGTTTTAACGATATTAAAGAATTTGAACATATAAACTAACTACAAGCTAAATACAAATTTAATTATTGGAAAAAATTATCTTAAATAGAACAATACATATTTGTAGACAATCAGGGTAGTTTTAAAGATATACATCGACTAATTTTCTAAGTCTGTAAACTTTTTGGGACAAATAATTACCAATACAAATTGTTAAGTCATTAGCGAAAATATTTATTGAGACATTTTTTTATTGATTATTATTTGATGGTGGAAATGGTCTAAATTCATATATGACACATGTTCTGCATTATCTTTATCTTGAATAATGTTGTATATTAAGGGCAAGACACGGACGATGAGGCACTATATTGCGTGTGACATGTTAGATTAGCTTATAAGTGAATAACTCCCTTTGCCCGGGTGTAAAATAGGATTTCATCACCATTTAATGGACTATTTACAAGGATTATTTGATACCCACAAAAAGCTTAACTAATTGAATTACATTTGTGTAGCATCGAATTTCATAAAACATACCTGCGCTCTCATAATTTCTCAATTTAACCTCATTACAATTTTAACAAAAATTCAACTAATCTAATTTATAGATTCATCCATTAAAATAAATTATAGTTTGGATTGTCATTTGGGCTATATACTTTTCTACCAGTATCCACAAAAGAAACTTAGTGACGATCATTATAAAGACGTTGTCGTGTAAATAATACAATATTGTACAATGTTGTTTGAAACATACTAAATTATGTATGACAAGTACTTCACTTTTTTTTTCCGTGTGCTGTAAAATTGAACAGGAATTCGCTTGCACAGCTCGTCCTGCCATATCTGCCATAGGTATACAATATACATATGGATGAATGCAGCCAAGTGTGTGTATACTCTCGGCAGCGAAATAAAAACACAACACAAACAGCTTCTAAATAAAGAAGCTTCCACAAAATACCCTTCAGCCGGTCGCAGACTTCGCGCACATAAAGCTTTTCTTTCCACGAACTTACCTGTTAAATAATTTAGTTTCAATTTGCGTGACAAGTTGGCCTTTAATTTTTAATGGCCACAAGTAATATTCAATCTTTGGAAACGTCTGGATGCCTCTAATGGAATATTTAAAGCTCTGGTTGAATAGATATGTGCTGTTGATTGCGATTTGCAAAGTTTGTGCGCTCATGTCGAATTTGAATAACATAAAATTATGTGCATGAGCTTGTGTCTTCAGTTAGCTTTATGCAGCTTAGTGTGGTGGGCTTGGAGCATGGGGATCAGGTCGCCTGGCGACATGCATTTAGCATACAACCGCATAAGTTTAGCAGAGCCTTATTGAGCGCGTG
This sequence comes from Sylvicola fuscatus, assembly GCA_026546915.1. NCBI lineage: Eukaryota > Metazoa > Arthropoda > Insecta > Diptera > Anisopodidae > Sylvicola > Sylvicola fuscatus. The sequence goes on along the minus strand of JANSTS010006064.1, from coordinate 27,078 downwards.
TCCAGTCTTAAAGAAAGCTTCAAATATTCAACGATTTCATAAATTCATGCGTACAAATAAATTACTTAACTGTCCAAAGATCGAAATGTTAATTAGGTTTAAAATCTTGACAGCAATAAAACGTTGGATGGGATAACAGTCGACCACTTATGACAGACCCAATTCATTATAAAAATAAATATGCATTTAAATTTTTTGTTTTAAAATAATTAAATGAACAAACGGTTGTAAAGTCATGTTTTTTTTTGAAAAGGTACATGGAAGTCAATAAATGCCGCCTGGAATCGATTCTCTCACGGCATTAAAAGCTCATAATTAGCAGCCGCGGACTATACGCGGCACAAAACAAAATCTGTTTTTATCGCCTTTGTTTCTGGCACATGCAGTTGTGCATTCAACTTGCAAATGTCCGCGTAAATGTGCGCAAAGATATTTTAGCCCAAATGCTAAATTATCGTATTTAATATGATTTTAATAATTTGTAGCTGTTTCCAAAATAAAGCGTTAAGTTTTATGGCCGATAATGACAAATAAAATGCCGCGAATTATTGTAATAAAGTATATCGACTTGTTGGTTTTGTGTCTTTTCGCCAAAATTGTGGATTCTCAATTCGATTTAATGGCGAATTATATATTATACATGTCGATTGGCGGCCGAGTGCATCTTAAATGTATTGTAGCATTGTGCATGTGGTATGCAGCACTATGCATGCGACCTGCCATGCCGCTTGTGAGTGGGCTTTGCAAGCGGAAAAGACACATATTAATTATTATGATAATGTCCACTTGTTGTGGCGGACGTTACAGAAAGTGTTGGATGTATTTAAAAGTTCATGAAAATGTCACTTGTAAGAGCGCGTTTATTCTGAAAAGCTGTCTCAACTTTTTCAATAATAATTTGTAATTTAATGAAATTATTCGTTATGTTGTTCCCATTTCGTAAGATTTTATTTTTGGGCTGATGTCTACTTTGTTTTGCTTTTTGACATTTTATATTATTGTATATGCGTTTTTTTTCTTGTTAAACATCTTTTAACTTTTTTGGTCTGTTTCTTGTATTGCTGCGAATGACTTTAGAAGTCTTAACCGCACTGAATTTGTGCTGTGATCCTAACAAAAAACTAATTTTAAAAAAGTGACTTTAATCTGTATTTATATATTTTTTAAATATAAACTATTCAAAAAAGTGTGTACGAATTTCAACAAATATCTAATATTATTGTATTGACGCCTTCTGATGAAATATTGTATGTGCAAAACGCTTGAAGGAAATTGCATGCCCTTAAACTACAACGAATTGTGACCAAATATTGTCGTTGTTAACATCAAAGAACAATTTTATTCTCCCAGGCACAAGTAGATGTATAAAATAGGTGATTGTAGGTACATATACAAATTTGATCTTTTTGTAATTGATGTCATTGTTTCCGAAGGGACATATCGGTTCAATAACCAAATATACTGCAGTCGGACGCGTTCACAAAACCTACTTCGGCGGTCGGCAATTCAAAAACCTCTTTCCGGAGAATATTCAATTGAAAAGCCATCTCAACGCGGGCGGCTGTTCTATACTCGTTCTATGCTATACATATATGTTTTTGCATTTATCTCTTTTGACTAGTCGAACCCCTTACCACTTGCTATTGCATTTGCATCGGCAACGACAAATTTTCTTCTCCGGCCACAAATAATATCAGTTATTGTTTGATGGTAAATAGGGAATTTCTCATATGACTTGAATATTGTGCAAATCGATTTGAGAAACTAAATAGAATTGTCCAATTGAATAAAGAAATATATGAGAATTGCCTTCATGTTGTTCGCATGTGTGATTAGATGACGACAACTTACATTACAATTACTGGTCAAATAAATTTGGTAAATACAATTTGATTTAAATCCAATGCTAACAGTTAATGGAATTGAATATTTTTTCTGACCATTTCTGGCGCATTTGCTTACAGTGCGAATATTGTTTCTATATACAGTTAAGACATACAAAGTTGTCTAATCGTCTCGTCGAACATGTTGTATTTAGTTTTAATCGTAATGAAGAAATCATTTTATGAACATGCGTATGAATACAATTTGCGAATTGCTAATAATCAAGATTTTATAAAGAGAGTTAGTAAGTATGAAACAAGTTGTAAATTGGTATGAAATTTATTGAAACGTGTGGTCGTTGCTTGAAACAATAAAAATTCAAATTTAACAAACTTAAATTCAACAAAGGAAAAATGTATGAAAGAAGTATGCACTTGCACTGCCGCGCCATCTAAATTTCCTGTACAAATTACCATAAATAAGATATCCACCATCAAGCTAACAAGGAAATATTGAAATAGAATTCCATTAGCGCAGAGCCACAGCAAGTAATAATTGTTAATATTAAATACATTTTATTGATATTGCATGTTGCTGAATGCTGAATGATTATTATAGAGAGAAATGGAATGTGATATTGCGCCCAACGATCGTGGTGCCGCGTCTGAATTTCTATATTTTGTTGCAAAAAACTAATTCAACTTATGCCAATGAGAAACGTTAACTGTCAGAAGCGGCAATCTTCTTTTCTTGAAATTACAATTTAGCTGCTGGATGCATTTCTTGTGCGAGAAGAGGAGAAAACCAGTTTCTTATAAGCGCATTTGCATTTTGTTTATTTATTTAATTCCCCCTCATCACTTTATCGTCGGCATTATCGTTGTCAGTGCCGTTTTGTCTCGCTTAAGCCTAACACATCACTTCAGAACTTGCATAATATTAATATTTTCGCGATATTATTAAGATGCAGTGTGAATAAGAATGCAAATGCGCACGCGACTGCTAATGATTCCTGTAATCTTTTGGAATAGGACATTTTAATACTAGAAATATTTCTACATTTTCTATGGCATATAAAGCCACATTTTAGTTTATTAAAACAAAATTTACTGTGTGGCCTATTTTTATAAGTTTA
>JANSTS010006063.1:0-14874 GCA_026546915.1 Sylvicola fuscatus | reverse complement strand
TATAGCACTTTGACATCTAAACACTTGAGACTTTGTGCAACGCATTTTCCACAATGCGAGAAAATGTGTGTCAAATGTCACCAATCAGAAGAAATTGCCATGCAAGTAAACAAGGATTATTGAAGCGCCAGCAAATGCGTCATTATGTGACTTGGCTAATTTAACGAAGACGCAAACAATTCCCATCCAGAAGACACAACAAATTTCGCTGAGACAATAATGACACGACAGAATGAACAGCAATTGTAAAATTTTGCTCTTGTGCATTCGCCAGATTTGCCATCACAATTTGTGGCCAGTCACGGGAGAGGAAAGACACAAAAGCTCGCCACGTCGCCAGTGTGACCAATTTATAGAAAATAAATAAGAAATGAAATTGGCAAGAATATTACAGCAAATATGTGGCGAGTGTTCTGATAAGGAAGCTGAATAACGGGACTTTGAATCGAATCTAGGACGAATGCAGCGCCGCGTTGCGCTGCTTCGAGTCATGTCGTTGTTGCAGGAGCGATGTGGCGTGTCTAGTTTTCCTCTAGGGGACATGGCATACAGTGAATAAAGAAACCAGGATGCTGCAGTGGATTGAGGATGATTGATAAAACGTCACCGCTGTGCATAAAGGATCGCATTCCAGGACCGCCAGCGTATTCAATGGCGTGTTGGAACAATAGAACAGAAATTAAACGCGTTCCAGGTATTTTCCACTTGCCATGACAATACTTGAGCATCAGCCGAGCCTTCTCAACTTCCTGGATGATGGCTGCCGTCATTGTCCTTTAACAGCATATTGGACCCTCCCTTATTATCCAGTTATACAAGTTTGTTTTATGTCTCAATGGCTGTTGCATTGTTTAGTATTACGGTTCTGTGGAGACGTGCTCAATCTTGTGTGCCGTTGTGTGTGTCCTTGGGAGACGATGGAACAACAAAGAATTCGAAGCACGCAACGAGAGCAGACGGATGTACGTGAAATTTAATGCCCCACACAAAGTGCGACGTGGAATGTTCACTTTTAATGATGTAGTTGGAATAGAGACGCCCAGTCCCTTCCCTCGTGTGACTGGGATGATGTTCTGGATTCCGTTGAAATTGTAACGCTGACAACTAAAATTGACGCTTCAATAAAATTCATCACTAAATGCCCGTAAATTGGTGAACGAACCAAAACAATGCCGGCTCATAGGCGAAATGCCATCGACCCGCGAGCATTTTGGCTGTTCACCGCAACAAATATGGGTGGGTGGGCTGTTCCCGTGGATTTATGTCCTCGTCACAAGTATGAAAATAGCATGACAATAAAACGGAGAGCATAAAAAAATATAACAAACTCGCAGCAGTATGTCAATTGTCACACAACGCGGCGCGTGTGTGGTGTGAGTGACTGGTCGATTCTTCCATCAACATGTTTGACAAATGTTGTTGCTGAAATTTGCGCGCCCTCCAAATGTTTGCATTCGGAATTACAAGCCATCCAAGAGGATGAAGCATTCATCACATTGGGGCTTCAAATATATCAATTTTGGGTGGACAGGGCAAGTGGGACATTCAATTAGGGTGGTTTAATGTGATTGCACAACAAATTGAGTGGGGATTTGCACGATGTTAAGTTCATGTTTGGATACTGCATTTTGGTTCTTTTAAAATGTTTTTACCAAATAATGTCCATTATTTCATGGACGATTATTTATTGCCAATTTGACGCTCGGAAAACGCCTGAATTTTGTGTTTGCACAAAAACCCCTGAATTTGTGTTTAAAACGCCTAAATGTTGTTACTTTCATTAGAATGGTTATAAATTCAAATTTAATTTCCATAACCAACCCCAAATTAAATTGTTTCCAATTTAAATCATATTTATTCGCCTGAAATTATGTAATTTATCATTTTTTAGGTCTAAAATCAATTTCATCAACTTTTTATGAAATCTGAAAAGTTTATAAAGTAACAATCGTTTTTATTGATTGTAAATTCCCTTCCTCGCCGTCAATTCGGTTACATTTCATCATCTTAAGTGATCAATATGTCATTTTGTGTAAAGCACTAAACTTATTTCTTATCCAGCAAAATGCCCCGCCAATCAATCAATTATTATGTACATAATATTTTCAATATTGACGTTTTTTCTGAAGAAATATCGTATTATAAAAATTGGATTGAATTACGCATTTCAAATTATATCTTATCGTAACAAGCGTTTAAGTAATGGTTTTTCTATTGATTTTCCCTCCGTTGCGTTATAAATTGCAGCTATTTAGGAGTTTTCCATAACTGCAAGGCGTTTTTTTTGCCACTTAGAACTAATTAGCAAGTAATTGCATCGAATCAATTGCAATTTGCATTCAAATAAATGTTAATTGGAATTTTTTTTTTCAAAAAAACCCCATCTGATTGGATTATTTATTACTCGGTTCTGGAAACATTCGGAATGACAAAACAACCTTCGCCGCAGAATAAATCCATCCACAATCACAAACGCTGAAAATCGAGTGCAGGAAACTGTTCCATTTTCGCAAAACAATTACTCTCTGAATAATGCAACAGATAATTTACATAAATCACATTAACATGGCAATTGTTTGGCAAAAGTGTTTCTGCACTTTGCGTATCTTACTACGTTCATTTGAATGTAAGAAACGCCTGCAAACTAATTCACTTAGCGGCTTCACCCATTCACATATTGAGACGTGCATTTTACAGAAAACAACGTTCCATTAAATTCTATCGTAGGTATCGCACGCTTCTGCCGTCTGGGAGTCCTTAAGGGTTCATGTAGTCAATGTTTGTAGTGCTTATCTTGTGCGGAATCATTTTCTTTTGGCCTTCTACAAAACAAAAAAAAAACACACAATTTCACACATCATTAACGGGCAAGGCAATTGGCAATGTGGCGGCGTAATGAAAGTGGCTTTTCTTTACCCAAACACAAGATTATCGATCGTTTCTTCGTTATAGTTGGACGGGAAATGGTTTCTTTTATGCGGAGATGTAAGATTGTATAGTAAAACGTGAGTTTTACGTTTTCTGATAAAAGGGTCACAATAGACAATGATTTATCTACAATTTTTTTTATCATACTCCAAGATTTCCTTTTACAATTATATAAAGAAACGATGATTATATGGAGTAAAAAAGAATTTACTTCTTGACAATGAAAAATTTTGTTGCAGTTAGGGAATGAGAATTGAGATTGTCGTTAAAGATTGACGAATCTCAAATTGAATTTGAAGTATCTTCATTTTTTTCTTTGTTAGTTTTCACTGAAAAGGAATTCCTTTATTGTAAACAATGGATTCCTTTATAGAATAAGGTAATAAGGAAACTGGCCTATACGTTTGGAAAATTGTCATCTTCGTTCTTATGGTTCCCTTTTGGCAATGCAGAGACTTCATATTTGTCACTTTTGTCACTTTTTCATCAAATTCATGTACAGGGTGTTTTGTTCGATAATTTGAAGAACATTTTTAATTTTTATTTTGTTATTTTGGAAAATTTATATATTTGAATTTGACAGTTTTGTCCTTGAATCTTTACTCTTCTTACTGAATAAATTTTCATAATTAGAATTTTTTTCATCCTTTCGATTAATAGTTAAAAATTAAATATGCTGTTGGTCTTATCCAAGGGATTCGTCCTTGCCTGTATAAATCGGTTTAGTCACAGTCAATGTCAAGATGATAATCTAATAACTATATCTTAATAATCTTAATTAAATTGCAGTAATATTAATAGTCAGAGAAGTCTATAGACAATTGTCGACAGATAATTATGATTAGACAGCGTCAGTCATGATTGATAGCCGTGGGTGTCATCATAAAGCGATTAGATGTCAGATAGTTTAATATTTTTAGTTTGGATAATTAATTATCAATTAGTGTTTTCTCTTTTAAAATTAATGAAAATAATTTCGTCACAAAAACAAATTCACTTAAATAAACGATGACAAAAATTGAAAGATAAAACGTTTAAACTAGTTTAAATTTGTAAACATTTGAAAATAGGTTAACTGATCAATCTAAACACAACCATCTTGTATATTGCAATTTTCCAAAACATTAAAAAATAAATAAATCTTCATGTCCGCCATGGCAAACAGAAAATAAAAATAAAATCCCATAAAGTGTCTCATCTGCGCCATTAAATTCCCATCAAACTCAAAATGCAACTCAATTTGTTATTCAACGAACCGTTGAAACGGTCCGTCCTTATTCATTATACCGTTATTCATCAGTCGTCGTAATGATACGAAAATTGCCCATTAAAGTCAGTCGCCAATTTGATTGGAAACACTTGACTGAATTATAATAACGGCGCGCCGTAAGGACGGAAGGAGTAAATGTCTTTCCTCTCCTCTCCTCTCCTGACGCAGAGAAATGGTCCTTCCACACACAATTCGGCCTTGCCCCGCTTCCCATTCCGATCCCAATTAGATCGCCACTATTTCCGAGATGCAGATTCCATCTCAATTGTCGCTAACTATTTCACGCGTGCTAATTACTGACCATACGAAAACAACGCGCAAATCACACGACATTCCTTGACGCGGCACAACACATGCGATCGCCGCACTTTGTAGACGTTACGTCAAGTGTTTGTACTCTGGCAGCCTCTTCATCATGTGATGTCGACTAAAATGTCTGTCGTGTCCTTTCTTCCGCTTCTCAAGTGTATATAATCTATTTTCACCACCCCCCACAGTTCCCCACGCTCAGACGTCACTCGGGTGGCGAATTCTTGGCGACGAAATGTGAGCAATCTTTCATAAAATGCCAAGACACATTTGAGTGGGCTGGGGGAATCGGTTGGGTGGAGTGGGGGAGAGATGGGTGGGCAATTTGTACGGTACACCAAGTAGTCGTGTGACGTGTACACATATAAGATGTGTGTTTGACTAATGCTCATTTACATTGTTAAGCATGGCACGAGTTTGTTTGCGATTGACACGTCGCCTGTTTATTTGGGTTAATAATAATTTAGCGATCTGAAGCTGCATAATGAGGCTTTGTCGCCCGTAATTATGCTGTAAAGGTTGTCTTTCGCCTGAATGCTGGCGTTGCTTAATAAAGCGCCCGTAGTTATGCAACCAAGTTCCTTTTTGCTACAGATTCAATTTTTTAATTATGTTGATTGATTTTCGTGTGATTTGACACAGATTTAAATCGCTAAAATCCTGTGAAAAAGGACTAGAATGTGAGGAGTTCATGTCAAATACCAATTTGACCATCAAAAATCAATTACCTGGAAATCCATATGCAATCTTAAACGACACTCCATTTTCTTTCAATTGCCGCATTGTGTGTCTATGTCCCATTTAGCCACCCCCCAACATGCGATTTCTGGCATCCCCTGTACACATAAACGGCACAAACAGTTTATGCACCCCTCGAGTTCATAAAAATGGTGTCTCCTTATGAATGAAACGATTTTCTTAGACAAACAGCTTCCAACCTACATTCATAACGCTTGTACAATTGTCACTCGGCTAAGTCGGCTACCTGTTCCTTGCTTCTAGCGCTTCCATTTTCATTAACTATTCAAGCCATTATTAGCTAGATCCTTTCACATAGCTGCCTCCCATTATACAGGAGCTGTCGTAGCAGGCGGATTGCATTATTGAAGGCGCTTGCCTCAATAATTTATTCAATTTAAGTAAAAGTTTAAGATTCATCTCACACCTAGGGTATTGCGTTTCCTTTATCGGACGACGCCGTTCATTGTGACGAAGGATGACACTACACCTGAGTATTAAATTCATATCGCCTCCTTTATATACCTTTCAACATATTAAACATTTTCTGTTTCCGTCTCGCGTTCTCCGTTTCGTCCTTCAGTTTTTATGTTGTTTTTCTGCGTTTTATTGTCCCAATTTTTATGAGTTTGTCATCCTGGCTGCGTTGCTCCTGTGTGTTTATGTGAATTTCTTTCATGGATTCAGGTCATAATTTTGAATACCTATATACATTTTTAAAAACTTTTCTGTTTTTGCTCCTTTAAGAGATTATATCCTGAGGATTCGTGTGCCATTTGTATGAGTGTCGCACAAAAAAGTTGGTCGTGCTCCTGGTGCGTGCGACAGGCGTTATTCCTTTTTGTTCAAACAAATGTTTTAAAATAAAGGAAATCTCATGTTGCTGCAATCCATGCCGCTGAAGAGATTCAGTGAATTTTGCGCAAGGACTTCAGGTGTTGGGAACTGGGATAAATACGGTCGATTTATGGGTAGCACTTAACTACTCACCTACATTGTAGGTACATAAATGGTTTTCTGAATTGAGGTAACGAATATTTATGATTTTGCGGTAGTCAGCTTCTCACAAATGAATGTTAAGTTTGTTAAGTGCTGGGAGTGTTCATTTTTTGCAATTTTACAGTAAGATGTTGCAATTAATCTGCATTAGGGCGAATATTTTGATGGGAAATCGTTAGTTTCATAAAGATAAATGATGTACAAGATTGCATAACTGTTGGCGCTACATCATTTACAATTTGCATAATTTGTCTCGTCGGAATTACTGGTTAGGAGTAATTGCATATTATGATGAAGGTTTACGTGTGAATAAGTTATGACGCCTGTACTTAGACTAATTAGCTCATCCATATTGCAGGCGCTTTAATTGGTGGTGCATTTCGAAGACATTTTTCAACGAGTCCTTGGCTACTACGTTTTAGGTTGATGAAAAATTGAACGAAAAGTAATTTATAGAAAATCGAATCCTGCCGTCAGAGACGAATAACCACTCTCAAATAATTGATATCGCAATGGGCCAGGAATAGAATACAGCCCGATAATAGTTTGGCTGTCCCAAGCCATGTTGATTACATGTCAGTGAAATGTTTTGCTCCTCTTTACAAGTGCAAGAAGCGCCCCAAAAATAGATTTGGTTTTACTGCCTTTTTATCGTTTAGTTTTTTGGCAGAGTTCCCTTCTGCTTTTTATATCCGTATTGCTTACTTCCGGTGGCTGCACTCGAAGGAGGGAGGGCCGCTTAAGGAAAGGATAATAACGTGTTTCGTATGCAGATTAAATGGCAGTGGGACACTTGGATATGGAAGCGAATTGCATCTGTGACAGGTTGCCTCGAATGGTTATTTTATTGCCGAGTCCTTAACGGATTGATGGCTTCAAGGAATTGTCCAACAAAAAGTTGCCGTTGTGTTCTTACGATTTATAGCGACAATCCTAAATCGTGATTACATTGATATCATCTTGAGAATCGCGATTCAATTGGGTGATGAGTTTGATTTATTACCAAAGTGATATGAGCTCAAGTGTGATGAATCACTCCATTCCATTGCAACTAACTGTAGCATCATCGACGGGGAGTGTTTCCAATATTCATACAGCCAAGTGGCACGTCCCAATGAGCTCACACCTGTGCCCAAATCCACTGAATCGATTATGTAAAACGCCTGCCGATTGATATGTAAATAAACGCCTAAATTTTCTCTTTCCTTTGCAGGCGTCCAACAAATTTGGCCATCGTCTGGACACGACGATCACGTCGCGTGGCGTCCGCTCCCCAGCCATGGGAGCCAGACATGGTGAATCCATTGGTGGGACATGTGTCGTGGGCCGTGCCAGACAATCACGCCATATCGGTGACACTGTTCAAAGATCCGCGGACGCATGAGCTCGAAGACAAGGACTGGACGTTCGTCGTGGAAGATGTAAGTAGTGGACTTTATTGGTTGGTTGTTTACTGTAATTTGGCGTCTGGGGAATTCTGGGGGAAGTGGCTGCAGAGTGCGTTTTATTGTTACTTAATTTATGTCCGGAAGCATTAATCAAATTGCTTTGGACGCTTTTATCACCATTTCACTTCCCTTTTCGGGTGGCATGCGTTTTTTCTTATCTGCCTCGCCGTTAACGTGCGGGTTATTTTTTAGCAACATTGTTACTGGGTTTTATGTGACATTATTTGGTGATTTCAATTTATTATCTTCATTTTATTATAATTGGAAATTCCGACCGTTTTTAAGGGTTTTTCTGTGTAAGTTCTTGAAAGAAGTTTATGGGAAAATTAATTTGTTCAACACTTTTTTTCGGTTAAGTTTAGGCCTCTACAGAAAATATTTGGTTTGGTTAATTTAGTTTTCATTACCTGTTAGAATTGGGCAATTAAACGAATTTAGAATATTTCCGGTTTTTTGTTAAAAGTTTTCCGATTAAAAAAACTTGAAAGACATCGCATAAAAATTATATTATTGGAAATTTAAGATGATTCGGTCGATTATAAAAATTCGACAGATGTATTTACCGGTTTTTTGGTAATTTTAGCGGTTCAAAAACTTTTTTTTCATTTAAGAATTATCAAGAATCCTTTTTGTTTATTTTTTGTTTGATTTCATAGTTTTTGTCGATCTAGAAAAATTAGTTTTACGGTTTAAGTGTAAAGATTTATGGTTGGTCTAAAATAAAGTTCCTTAGTGAATTTGTCTTTTTATAAGCAAGTTTTTAAGTTTCGTTTGTCGGTCACATAACGTTGCTTTAATTAATTACCGTTGAAATTTGTACCCACAGATTTCGCAGATGGGCAAAAAACGCGTCCTCGCCTCAGCCACCATCAACATGAGAAAATACGCCTCAATAGAATCCACACAACAGTCATTCACACTTAATCTAAAGCCTGTTTCACGGAAAATTACCTCCGCCGACATCGAGCTAACACTAAGCTGTGTCTTCCTACGCGAGGGCAAAGCCACGTAAGTACAACCAACATATAATCTCAATTTTAATTAACGTCCACGTACCGGACCCGATGTAATCCCATCCAAACAAACCCACACCAAACCTTTAAGGATTTAAAGCTATAAAACATACCAACGAAAAATAAAAAGCCCAACGACAAGTCTTGAAGTGAAAGTTTATTTTGGGTAAGCGACCTTTGTCGGTAATCTTTTTCGATTTGCTCATCAAATATTCAAGGTTTTCGATTGAATTCGCCACAATTTATGTGTTAAGGATCGAATCAGTCACCAGCAGCTGGCCGTCCCTAACGAGCTTTCAAATCCTAAAAAGGTTCCGACCGGTTCGACGCTTCAAATCAAATTCACAAATTTCAAATTACACACGAAAGTTGTTGGTTTTAATATTGGGTTTTTACTAAACCGTTAGGGATGAGGACATGCAGAGTATGGTGTCATTGATGTCAGTGAACAATAACTCCGATGTGGCGCCACTAGATGACCTAGAAGACATTCCAGATTTGGAGAGTTCCGATGAAATATCGGAGCATGTGTTAGATTTTACGGCACAACTGGAGCAACTGACATCGAGTCTTACTGGCGGTGGAGGCTCCGAATTGACGACGCCAATGAGTGGTTAGCTTTTTCCATCAAATTAAAGTATTTTCATTCATTAATTGGTTCACATTTTTGTAGTTCCATCTTTAACTGAAGATCCGACACCATTAGCTGAGAACCAATACTATCCAGAGATAGAGCTGGACTCACGCCTGGAGCACCATAATCACGTTCCTTATACAAATAATCACACGTCAATTTTCAACTACAGTCATCACAGCACACAAAAAGTAGTGGAAGAAGAGGTTGAACCCACAGAACATACCAAGGAGCCGGCAAAACCTATTCAATCTGCCAACAGTTTGCCGGAGAAGCGACGAGAAGACGAACTGGATCGTGTAGCGACAACTGTTGAGGTGGTGCGTCCCGTTGTGGAAATCGCAATAACAAAGCCAACCGAAGTCAAGACGGACAACAAACAAAAGGCTCCCACGGTGGTGACAGCCGTCGAGGTAAAAACAAATGCAGAACCAAAGACAGTGATGGAACAGATGAACAACAAACAACCAGTGGATGGAATCAAAATGAAATCCGCTGAGGAGCTCGAGCGGAACCGCATGGAACTACAACCACTGGACTTGAAAAAGAACTACACTAATGAAAAGTCAAGCACAAATCAGTCAATGAAGTTAAATATCAAGGTAAGACCGTCAAATTGAATCTTGTCGATAGAATTTTTAATTATTTTAATTGTTTCTTTGTAGGACATGAGGACACCTGGCCAAGATCTTCTAGAATGGTGCAAGGAAGTGACAAAAGATTGTGCCGGTGTAAAGATCACAAATTTAACGACCAGTTGGCGAAACGGCATGGCTTTTTGTGCGGTTATTCACCACTTCCATCCAGAATTAATGTAAATTATAATTGATAATTTTTAAAAAAATGTCTTCTTATCTGGATGAATCATAATTACAGTGACATGTCAGCCCTGACTCCACATGATGTGGTCAGTAACTGTCGTTTAGCGTTTGATTCAGCTGAGAATCTGGGAATACCGCGAGTCATTGACCCCAGTGACATGAATCTGCTGGCGGTGCCAGACAAGCTGGCCGTCATGACGTATCTGCATCAATTGCGAGCTCACTTTACGGGTCACCAACTTGAGATCGAGCAATTTGGCAAGACATCCGATGAGTCGAGCTACGTCATTGGCAACTACAAGTCAGACAACCTTGGACACGACATCGTCAATTTGGATCACATCAAGAATTTGCATTTAAATCACCAGAACTCCCTAGAGGATGATGAGAACAAATCGCCGACACAGCGGCGCGATGTGAAGAACCTGATTCTGTCCGGCTCCAAAAACCTGTTGGGCAAAGTGTTGTCACCGGCCAAGGACAAGAATGTTATAGCGGGCCAAGCCAATCAGAATGGTACTGGAAACCAGCAACAGCCGGCGCAGGATAAGCCAATTCTTATGACACGACGAGAGCTGACCGATCCATTCGGGTCGGATGATGAAGATGAGAATGATCAGGATTGTGGCAAGGATGCAGATAAGGCAAAAGTCAATGGTCAGGATCAGTCTGGAGCGCCGCAGTTGGATCCTGTTACCACAACTGTAAGTTTTTTGTTGCTTAAAATAAAAATTACCTGACCGCTTCTTTTTGTTAGAAACTACTTAATCGGCACAAGGAGATGAGCGAAAAGGCCAAAGCCATGATGGAGAAGCTAAAATTCAATAATCTTCAAGAAACCAACAAGAATAATGATCTCAACAATGTAGTAAATTAACCATTTCCAATTTCTGACGGTGAACAGATTTGTAACGTCTTTAAAAATTACAGGAGGAACGACAAGCACGTCTCCGTGAGCATGCGCGTCGCCTGATCGCTGAAACGCGCGCCAAATCCCAGAACCTCGACTCACCAACGTCCCCCATCAAATCAATAACGCACAGAATCACGCTATCGCCGGAGCGCACGATTTCGCCAATCAACAACAGTGAAGGTTTCATCTTCAACAATGTCAAAAACAGCAAAGAGAACTCACCGGTCAGATCGTTGGGCTCCTCGCCGCGCATCACACCGCCGCGCGATTCTCTGAAAATCGACATGGAGAACAATCGCAACAACAGCCCAAGTCGCAAGGTCCAGATGCTGGTGAGTGGCGAGCACAACGGCAACTCACCGCTTCAGTCGTTCAACTCAATGATGGACAAGATTTCGCCGAAGAATGAGAAGCGCGTGGACAAGCTGTCGTACATCGAGAGCGAAATGGAAGCACTGGAACGGGAGCAGGAGTCAATTGACTTGAAGGCCAGTGCATTGGAGAAGAAGCTGCGAACCGTTATGGGTGGGAATACGAATAACGAGGAGACGGAAGAGCAATTGCTGGCGCAATGGTTTACTCTAGTCAATAAGAAAAACGCTTTGCTGAGGCGGCAGATGCAACTGAACATTTTGTAAGGATTTGAATTTATTTCTTAAAGGTGCCAGTGATTTATTGTTGTTTTGTGCAGGGAACAAGAAAATGATTTGGAACGAAAGTACGCTCTGCTGAATAGGGAGTTAAGGGCGGCTTTGTCTGTGGAAGATTGGAGGAAGACAGAGGCACAGCGGGAGCGGGAGCAATTGCTGCTGTCTGAGCTTGTCGCCATCGTTGATAAACGTAATGAATTGGTGCAGCATCTTCACAGCCAAGAGCAAGCGTAAGTTGAATTTAATCTTCTTTTTTATTAAATTTTTTAATTAATTAAACAAATCCTTTAGTATCGAGGACGACGATGAGATTGAGCGTGAATTGGAGCATGTCGACATAAATCCCAAGGAAAAATGTGTAATCCAATGAAGCGCTCGAGCTATGAACTTGGTAATCATCTATTGGAAAAAAGGAAAATTCTGTTTTGTTTTATTGCTGTGACATTGTTGTGGAAAATGATTGCCATGTCAACGTCCTTGTTAGGTAGGATACACCCACTTTGGCGCTACAATTGACTAAATCGTTGAAAATGTTTATTTTTAAATCTTTATTTTAACCAAATTGATGTGATTCTAAATTGTGTTTTGTCCAGTTATGAAATGTTAAACAAATATAACATAAAAATCAAGTAAACAGCATAAATCATAATATATCAGTTGAAAAATTCGTGAGTCCACCAGACAGGGTCTCACTGAGTTTTTGATAAACGTCCGTAAAATATTTATGTGTAAAAAACAAACAAACAAACTATATATTTTAAAAATATGTAATGCGTGTAGAAATGTAATTTTAATCTATTTAATGCTGCACATTCAGAAAATATGCAAAACATAAATACAAATCGAGCATAGGCGTTCTGACATTTGTAGGGCCGCGTATTGAAAGCCTGTCAAATGTTTTCATTTGAGCGCTGCATTCAAACCAATTTAATTGGGAATCGTTCATCATTGATTGAGGCAGTTTCGCGGGTCTTTTTATACAAAACATCCCTGGCACATTTAAAAAGAAAACCAATACTCAAGCTTCTTGTAAGAAATGCCATGCAATTGAACAAACAAAAACGCGAATTTTCGGTGTTTTGTACGAAAACATTCGCCCTTACATTATGTTACCTTGAAACTAAAAATCCTAATTTCTTTCATTTATGAATTAATAGTAATTAGTCGCACTTTACTGACGTTTTATTTACACATTTTTACTTGATTTTGATACATAAATTAAAAAGGCCTTTTAACGAATTATCATTGTATATTTAACTTATTTAAAGAAACTGCAAAACTAATTAATTAAAACATAAAGGATAGTAGGATTAAGTGTGTGCTTCTAGGTGAAAATCGCTCGTCAATCATCAGGCGAATTATTAATGTTTAAAACAATAATTTCAAATGCCTTCAACAACAATTACGTTTTAATAAGGAGATTTATTATTGGGATTTAATTGACACCATTTTTGTGTGTTTAAACAGCAATTCTACATAATAATTATACAATAAAGTTGCAATAGAATTAATATAATACTGCCAAAGATTTATTTAACTTAATTTTTTTGTTAGTCTAATTATATTTTTCATTCAGAAAATTATGTTTATTTATTTTAGATGCATATTTAGTTTATTAAATGAAATGAATTGACAAGGAAGGATATGTGAATTCAATATTCTCCTTTTTTAACAAATTAAAAGACAAATATTCTGTGGTGTTATTTTTTTTTAAACGGTACAATGAAAGGATAATGTTTATTTTAATTGAAAAATCATTAAATGTAATGTAAATTTATGTTATTTATGGATTTATATTGGCAATCTTAATATACAGAACCAACAAAAACGAATGAAATTATATCTGTTTCAAAATTCTTGTTTAAATAACCTTAACTTTAAATGAATCGAATAATTTAAATAAAATGATTTAAATCAAGTTCCAAACAATAAACCGGGAGTAAAACGAAATTGGTAATAAGAACTGACTATCTGTGCCATTTCAACATTAAATTAAGGAGAATCGAACAGATATTATTCAGAAACTAAACATTCTTATACAAAATCATTTTTTCAACTCATTAAAACATTTTTTACTCTTAACTATCGCGGATCGCTTTTTAAATATATTTTTGTTTCGAATATCACGACTTTATTCAATCTACATAACATTTATTATCTAATCTCTTCATATATTAACAGATTTAATTGATTTCTCGTAAAAACAACGTCATATAAGTCATATGTATTTATAATTAAATTATCACTCATTATAGTCACCTTAACTGTAACATTTTTTACGTGGATTTTGTGTATTTAGCGCCGTCACCCCTTAAATCGTTAAGTAAGATGAAATGTATAATGTAGCCGTATCGCATATTTATGTATTAATTATTATAATTATAATATTTTTATAAAATCTATTATTTGAGCCTGTTTAATTTGAATAAAATTCCTTACTAGATGTTAAGTGGTGTAAATTGGTTTTATTTTTAGTTTATATATACGTATCGAGCATAAAGGACTTTTTTCATAAAAAAAAACACTAAATGGATTAGTAAATGTTCCCTAATTATCCAACTTTAGGACCAAAAAAAAATGGTGAGGAAACAAGTTTTGACATCATTTCGATAAAGACTTACTGTTTAATTTTGTAAAAATGCAAAATAAGGAATGGGAGCTGAACAAAAAGCGAGAGCCGAATTTTTTGAGCAGACAGGACGAAAAACCGCTAATTTTTCAATTCAAACACATAGCAAGACAAAAATGGCGATTTACCTACACGTCCGACAGGAGAATATTTTTTTGTGACGCCCGCCTGATAGCGGATTCGGATAGTACAAAGTAAGTTACATAATAAAATGCAATTAAAGTGCCCTCTTCGTTGTTTTTAACTATTTAAAATTTCTGCCGAAACAATAAGGATTATGGTAATCCGACCTGGTGAAAACGAATCTAATGTCCGTTGTGCGTTTGTGACAAGGATACTCGTGAATGGTTGTACCCAATTGTAAAACTGCATCATCGTATCATTGCATTTTAAAAGTATTCTAATGATGCAGAAATGTATGCACATGCATCTACAACACCTATTCGAGATTTCAAGCATCTACCTCGATTTTTGTGGATTTTGGAAAAACTGATGAAAAAAACGCAAGGGGTACCCCTTGCC